>OY856409.1:413768360-414028360 GCA_963693085.1 Alisma plantago-aquatica
CTCCTTGCATTGAGCAAGATTAATACCTCGATCGCAGTTTGCACCACGACCGCGGTCATGTCTGCGACTCGCAATCCACCCAAACCAACTTCAACACTTAAACCAAAACATATACTTGAAAGAGGGTAACATTATCCAAAACATAAACTAGATCCTTCAATCAAACTATCCTTTTCAAAGAAAACATAAGATATATACAATCTTACTAGAAAAGGGAAAATTTAACAAACTAAAGAGCAGGAAAGCCAAAAGTTTAAAACAAAGGAGAAACATCAACTCACGTAATCTGCAAAAACTTGGGTTGCCTCCCAAGAAGCGCTTATTTAGAGTATCTAGCTCGACTTCCCAATCATTCACTTTCCGACTTCCTCAGCTGATTGTGGTGTCTCATCATTCTTTTCATTTCCTGGTTGGCTGGGTTCCTCCAAGCTAATTTTTGACCTTCTTACAAAGGCTTCATCTTCATGGAATCTCTTTACCCTATGTCCATTAACCTTGAAAGTGACCATCTTTTCTCCTAAAATTTCCATCATTCCTGATGGGTATATCTTCACTACAGAGAAAAAACCTGACCACTAGGTTCTTAGCTTTCCTGGGAACAGTCTGATGATCGAGTTGAATAGGAGGACCTTATCCCCTTCATGAACATCCTTGTTTTTCAAGTGGGCATCATGCCAAACTTTAGTCCTTTATTTATAAATTCTCACGTTCTCATAGGAATGCAATCTCAGTTCCTCGAGCTCTTGAAGCTGTAGAAATCTTTTCTGGCCCACCTTATCAAGGTCCATATTCAAGAATTTGATGGCCCATAGAGCTTCGTGTTTAAACTCAAGAAGTAAATGACATGACTTTCCATTGATAAGCCTATAAGGTGTTGTCCCTATAGGAGTCTTTTATGTATTTAGATAAGCCCATAGAGCATCATCTAGCTTCATTGACCAGTCCTTTCTTGTCTGACTCACTGTCTTCTCCAGAATTTGCTTGATTTGTCTGTTTGATACTTCTACCTGCCCTGATGTCTGGGGATGGTATGGTGTGGCAATTTTATGTCTCACTCCATATTTCTTCAGTAATGCTTCAAACTATCTTTCTCTAAGTGTGATCCCCCGTCTCTTATGACTGTGCGGGGCACTCCAAAGCGTGGGAAGATGATTTTCTCGAAGATTTTAATAATAAACTTGGAGTCACACATTTGAGTGGCGACTGCTTCGACCCATTTTGAAACATAATCGACAACAACAAGTATGTATTGATTTCCTTTTGATGATGGAAATGGCCCCATATAGTCAATTCCCCAGACATCAGAAATTTCAACTTCCACCCATTCCGTCATGGCAATTTCATTTCTTCTACTTATGTTCCTTGTAAGCTGGTGTTCCTTACATGATTTAACAAAAGATGTTGCATCCTTGAAAAGTGTGAGCCAATCAAACCCAGATTGTAGTACTTTCACTGTAGTTCTTTCTCCATCGTGGTGCCCACCATAGAGTGAAGAGTGACACTCTTTCAGAATTAAAGGAGCCTCGTACTCTGGTATGCACCTACAGTACAGATTGTCAGAACACCTCTTGAACAGTAATGGGTCATCCCAGTAACAGTTCTTGACGTCGAAAAATTTCTTCTTCTGGTGGTATGTAATTTCAGGTGGCAGCTGGCCACATGCTAAATAGTTACAGATATCGGTGAACCAAGGTAGTCTCTGCTCGTGAGAATGACCCATCCGTAGAGCTTCATTGACATAATTGTCATTTATGGGTAACTGATTCTCTTCATCAAAAACTATTCTAGACAAGTGGTCTGCAACCACATTCTCTTTCCCCTTCTTATCAATGATTTCATGATCAAATTCCTGCAACAGTAGAGCCCTCCACAAAAGCTGTAGTTTAGTATCCTTTTTCTACATCATGTATTTAATTACTCCATGGTCTGTATATACCTTCACCTTTGATCCTATTAGGTATGAACTAAACTTGTCAAAAGCAAAAACTATTGCTAACATCCCCTTCTCGATTGTGGTATAGTTTACCTGTGCCTCATCTAATGTGCGACTGGCATATCAGATTACATGGTGCTTTTTATCTTTCTTTTGACCTAGGACAACACCTATTGCATAAACACTAGCGTCACACATTATCTCGAATGGTAACTCCCAATCCAAGGCTTGTAGGATCGACGCAGTTGTTAGTGCTTTCTTCAGGGTATTGAAAGCCTCCAAACATTCGTTGTTGAAATCGAATTCGACATCTTTGAGTAAAAGATTGGATAAGGGCTTCAAAATCTTTGAAAAATATTTTATAAACCTCCTATAGCATCCGACATGACCAAGAAAACTTCTTACTCCCATTACAGACTTTGGTGGTGGCAGTTTCGATATGGCTTCTATTTTACTCACGTCTACTTCGATCCCCTTTTTAGAAATTTTTTGTCCCAGGACTATGCCATTCCGTACCATAAAGTGGCACTTTTCCCAATTCAAAACTAGATGTTTCTCTTCGCATCTTTTTAGGACCAGGGACAAATTTCTCAGATACGTGCCAAAATCTATACAATAGACTAAGAAGTCATCCATAAAGACTTCTTCAATATCCTCCAAAAAATTTGAGAACATCAAGATCATACAACGTTGGAATGTTGCAGGTGCATTGCACAGTCCAAACGACATTCTTCTAAACGCATATGTGCCATAGATGCACATGAATGTTGTTTTCTCTTGATCATCTGGATGAATAGGGACTTGATAGAATCTAGAATATCCATCCAAGAAGCAAAAATAGTCGTGATGAGCCAACCTTTCTAACACTTGGTCGATGAACGATAGGGGGAAGTGATCCTTCCTTGTGGCGACATTCAGTTTCCTATAATCTATGCACATTTACCATCTTGTAATAGTTCTAGTAGAGATTTTATCACCATTATCTCCCTTCATTACTGTCATTCCTCCTTTCTTAGGCATGACATGAATAGGACTCACCCAATTACTATCGTTAATCGGGTAGATAATTTCGGTGTCTCGTAGTTTCAGATTTCCTTCTTTACAAATTCTTTCAACATTTGGTTTAGCATTCGCTGGGGCTGAACTAGTAGCTTAGCAGAGTCTTCCAAATGTATTCTATGCATGCAGAGAGCTAGGTTAAGCCCTTTTATGTCCTCTATAGAATATCTTATTGCCTTTCTATGTTCTTTAAGCTCCTTTAGCAGTCTTCCCATTTGTTCTTCCGTCAAGCTTGCATTAACAATAACATGGCTCCTCTTCTCATGGTCTACAAACTCATATTTTAGCCCTTCTGGAAGTGGTTTCAATTCGGGCTTCGGCTTAGGTGCCTTTTGCTCTTTGGGAGGCTGTTCGAGTGAAGCATACTTAACTATTTTGATAATTTCTTCTTTGTCACTAAGGTCTCCTTCATCTTGATTCAGATAGTCAATAATTTCAACCACCTTAGGGTCTTCCACAGTAGGATTGGGGTTGTTCAAGGCTCGCATTAGGGGGTCCACAATTGCCTTTTCTTCTTACACTTCCTCACAGTACTAGTTGTAACTATCCATAAAGTAGACCGACTTGAAAAGAGATGGTCCCTTCATGGCATCTTGAACTCAGAAGTCTACGTGATCATTGCCCACACGTAGGGTAATAATTCCCTTCGTGACATCTATCAATGCTCTTCTAGTTGCCAAGAATGGTCTCCGAAATATCATCGGGCACTTTGGGTCTTCAATTGTGTCAATCACCATGATATCAAAGGGAATAAAGAAATTTTTGACGTGAATGGGTACGTCTTCAACTATTCCAATAAGTCATTTGAAAGTGTGATCAATCAATTCAATCCTCATGTTTTTTTAACCATATCTGTCAGCCCAAGTCTTTGGGCTAGACTCCAATGCATGAGACTGATGCTTGCTCCCAAATCTTCCAAACCTTTTCTCTCTACATTGTCTCCAACACCGAATGGTATATTGAATGCTCTGGGGTCCTTCTTCTTTGTTGGCAGATCTGCTTGGACGAAAGCACTTGACATATTAGCTAACTGCAATGTCTCGATATGGTCCCCTCTCCTCCTTTTGGTGATGAGATATGAAGAACTTGGCATAGGTCGACATCTCCTCTATAGCATACATGAACAAAACGTCCAAATGTAGTTTCTTTACCGCTTCCATGAACTTCTCGTATCTTCTCTTCATGTGCGCCTTAATGAACTTACATGGGAATGGGACTCTCGGTGCATATGGACTCTTCTTCGTGAAAATCTCCTCCACAACATCAAGTTTCCTAACTTCTTCATCTTTCTCCTTGCTTTCTTCCACTTTTTCTTTATCAAAAATTTTTTTAGGAGCGACCTCTTTCTTAGGTGGTTGTTCATCATCCCTTCTTCCCTCATTGTTGCTTCTAGTTCCTGAGTTACTTAGCATCCTCCCGGATCGGAGGGTAGCCATCTTTGTAGTTTTAGTGTTTGATGGAATTTTCCCTGAAGGATTCTTTACCAGCTTTACCAACTACACCAGTTGTTGGTTGATTTGACGTTGATGGGTTTGCATGTAGGACATCTGAACTTGCATAGTGGTCAAAATTCTAGAGTTAGCAAGAGTGCTTTGAGCTAACTGATCATTCACCGTAGCTTGCCTTTTAGCAAAATCAAATAGCTGGGTGACTAAATCCGACTACTTGTTATCTGTTCCCTGACCTGACCCTTGGTTTTGGTTCTTCCCTTGATTCGGTCCTATGCTTTGACAGTTCAAATTCTTACTTTGACCCTGATAGTTGTTCTTATTTGTCTGATAGTTTGTTGTTCGTGTATATTGGAACTGTCTGCTTCTCTTTTCAAACCTTGGGGGCGGTTTTTGTGAGCTGTTCAGTTGGTGCGAATTCTTGGCTGCATCTTTATTTCCATAACTAAAACCGGGGTGGTCTGGCCACTTGAAGTTATCATAGGAAACATTTTGTGTCTCCCCTTCACTTTTGCTTTCATCACTTTCCTCGGGCCTGGTATAGATACAGTTATCAACCCCATGCCCCTTCTCCAAAGGTGACACACTTCATGACCTTCTCAGTATGCTTCTTGCCCTTAACTCTTGTATCTTTTAGTTGTTTTATATCAGTTGCTATTTTCTGAATCTGTGTCATTATGGTCTCTAAAGCCTTAGCTTCAATAGACGGTCCTTTAGACCCTACTTTCCTTGTTGTCCCTCTGTCATTCCTGTCATAGTCTATGCCTGCTTGCAGCGCAGCCATGTTGTCTATTATCTTCATGGTTCTACTTGGCTTCTTCCCAAGGAAATCACTGTCAGCGGCTGCGTTTAACAAATTCCTTTCCATAGGAGTTAGCCTATTATAGAAAGTGGTCATGAGGAACCCCTTATGATAATTGTGGTGTAGACAATCTCTCTGGTACTCTTAGAAATGTTCCCATGCTTTGTGCAAGTTCTCTCCCGACTTCTTTGCAAAAGAAGTAATTTTCTACATGTTGTAGATGGTCCTTTCTGTAGAATAAAACTTAATAACAAAAGCATCTTTCAGGGGTCTCCACCCATCTATAGATTAGTGAGGGATATTGAGGTACCAAGATAGAGCCTTGTCTTCCAAAGAGAAGTTGAAGCCTTTACAATATATCACCTCTTGCGGGACTCTCCTCATCTTGATGGTATCACATATATTTTTAAATGCATCGAGTTGATGGTATGGATTTTCACTCCTCAAATTCCCATGAAAAAGTTTATTCTATATCATTGAGATGACAGTTGGTTTTAACTCAAAATTTACTACGTTGAAACATGGTATGATGATCGGGCATCTAGACTCGTTGGCCCTTGTTGCTGCCCATTCTCTAAGAGTCTTCCCTTCGTCATCATCCTCGCTGTCACTATCCCGACCATCATGCTCTTGTTCATTGTCATGATGGTTGTGGTGGTGTCTTCTTCGACGTCTGTAGCGTCGATCTTCGTCACGACTATTGACATCACGACGATCTTCATCCCTACGTTCTTTTTCACGTTGACGATCGTCATTGTAACGAACATCTATGTCTTTGTCCGAGCCTGGTGGTGATGGGTTGTGTTGATTCCTTGCATCCCGCTCCTCCCCAGTGAGAGTAATGTCTATGCGAGGCAGCATGGTAACTCGAGGTTAAGGAGAAAAGTCGAATGAGTCTGCTTCCTCCAGGGTGCCTGAATAAACCACACAGTCAAGTTAGTAAAATGGATGTGTTAAAATGAACTATTCTACACAAACACAGGGTAGAAAACTTAAAGTAACGGTGCGACCATGCTTATTACTAAGCTTGAGGCACGAGAGTATAGTGAGTGGACTCAAGTTCTTAACAGTTCCATTTTGCCTTGTCCCCGACAATGACGCCAAAAAGTTGACCGACCTAAATCACACGTCCAAAAAGGAATGGATCTAGAGTAGTTGGACTTTTAAGAAAGTAATCTAACACTTAAGACCCCGCACCTATTATACGGGGTCTGATGTAGTAATCAGGGTCAAACCATAGGAAAAAGGTTAGCAGGTGTTAAGCACACAAGATCTCACACTCGTATACCCCAGATAAAAAGGGTAGTTTAAATTGGTGTTCCCAAAGGAACGGTGGTACTCCAACCTAAGTAAAGTAAATAAAACAAAGATAAGAAGAACAAATAGTAATAAAAGAAGATGAAAAATGAAGATATGGAGGGAAACTTAGATTGTGTTTCACCTACTAAGACTTCTCACCAACATGCAACAACATTCCTCCCTCTCGTATACTCCTATCAAGATTACAAGCAATCATACATGGTGTCTATTCCCTTTCCTCTCAAGATAAGGATAGATCTAAGTCTAGCGGTAACCTCTCTCTCGAGATGACTACACAAAAACCTCATAACAGATAGTATGATCTCAAGCTTTAAAATTCCAACATTCTCATGCATTCATACTACTCTATAACACAAGATAAAAGTGATATTAGTCTCTTGAGATATCAAAAATCAAACATCACAAGATGGTAGCTAAGCATACAAGTGAAGCAATAAAACTGGTGCATGGAGATAATTTTTACAAGAGTATATGTATATTCAAAATGGAGAGAAAATATACATGTTGGGAGATCCTTAGTGGCTACTCCCAACCCAAGTTAAGGTGTTTAGCCACACATTTTCACGGGCAGCATAATAGCATTACAAGAAGATAGATACATCAAGTTCCACAAAGTGATGAGGAAAGTACAACGAAATGGAAGTGATAGATCTAGATGGGGAGGGAAGAATGTAATACAACTCATTACTTCTTTAGATCTAGATCCAGAGGGTCGATGGCGCAGACGGGCTTCTTCTCTCGAAGAAGATGGAGCCTTCAGTCTTCTCTCTCCTCAACTTCTGCCTTTGGAGATCCAACACTGATTGGATGGATGGATGGAGATGAGTCTGGAAAGTGGCAACACTTCATGGTACTATTAGATTCTGATCTATGATTCAATGATTTGACAGGTCAGGTGGGTGGCCTATTTATAGGCACACTCCACCAACTTAACCCTGCAACTGCGGTCGAGGTCTGGTCTTGGATAAAGCTCAATCGCGATCGAGGCCTTATTACTATTCTTTCCTCGATTGAGGTTAGTTGAACCCCTACCTCAGTCACGATCTGGTTGTCTACCTCCTTGGGTGAGGTTTGCAATCAAGTTTAGCAACCCCCCTCAATCGCGATCTAGCTGGCCACCTTCTCGATCACGACCTGGTTGCTGTGAATTTCTGTGGGACCGCGGTCAAGGTTGAAATGTACCTTGGCTTGGAGAAGTCGAGGCTGCGGTCTTCAAGTTGGTCCTGGTCTCAAAGAGCTTGAGTGCAAATTGACCGCGAGTGCAAGGCATTAGGGTGAACTTGGAGACCTTGACCATATCGAGATGGTCCATGTTGGATGAATGGGTCACGGTCGAGGTGATGACCATGACCTGGGCTAGATATGTACCCGAAATCAAGGGAAAATGTGTAAATGAAGTATTTGATATAAGATGCTAAAATAGTGGGGAAAGTTAGCAAAAGATATGCTAGGAAAGCATAAAATGTATACAAAAAGTGAGTAAAATAAAGTGCTATCAGTGACACATGTAAATTGCAGATATGTCATATATATTAGTTTGGGATTATCATGGTATTTATTTGGACAAGATTTTTTTGCATCATATGCAATAATTAAATGATAAAACCAAAATATGATCATATTCATTGTCTCAAAATATAGTAGATTGACGTGGCCATGATACTACTGTAGGGAAATAAGGTGACATAATAGACAATGGAAATAAAAAAATTTGTTGCCATATTCCCATAAACCACTGGATCACGTTAACAACTATATAATGGAAAGGATGGTTTTGAGGATATACCTGGTCCTAGAGTAAGTCCAATAACATACTCCTCATCATTGTAGAGGCACAACTATCAACTAGTTGCTCCTAGATGATGTTTGTGTAGCTCCTAGTCTTCACCATGGATAGTAGATTGGCACAACATCTTCCACAACTCTTGCGGTCTTGCCACAAACTGTAGGCTGATGATGTCCTCCTAGAGATGGGAAAAGGCCACCTCACCTCTATGGAAGTCCACACATACCACCGCAAACTCCATGTTGCTCTAAGAGCCAATGGGAAGGAGTTGTTCCATTTTATCAGCGTACTAGTCACCGACATGCTCTCCCACAACTTATCCTTAGTTGTTCTCTCCCTTGCTAGACATCCCTTTAATGGGTAGGAATTGCTTGGGCTCTCTCTTGGTTACCACAACTAGAGAGTATAACAATTGTCAAAGCAACTAATTCTCAATTGTGTGTCTTGGAAAGCCCCCAATACCCTTCAATTTGTAGTAGATGTTAGGGATAGGGTTCACGATTGGTGTGGGAGTAGAAGGGTACAAAATCATGAATGTTCTAGAACTCACGCATCATAAAACAGTCGTCTCACACTCCCAAATGGTTGTTTGGTGAGTGAAATGGTCATCTCACACAGAGAAACGACCGTTTCATAAGTTTCCTATTCTGAATCAAATTGGTATTCAATGTTCGATTAATGCTAAATATGACATAAACATGAATCCTTGTTCCAATCAAATTGGCAACTGAACCAGGAAACCTTAGAAATGAACTGGTCATCTCACATAGTGAAACAGGCATTTCACATTGTGAGACAGTTGTTTCACAAGTGAGATGGTCATTTCACTTGTCCAGTTCAGGCAAAGTTCAACCAATATTGATTCTAATTGACCAGACACTCCAACCAATTGTCTCAACACTTGAACTGGTCGATTCAGAGTCCAATCAATCAATTTTGAACCTCAGTTGTTTAATTGAAAATCTAAACACATTTAGTATTCAATCCAAACATCATTCATGAATAAACTCCTTTAATCCAACTGTAACCTATGTAGTGAATGTCTATAACCATTTATGACATCACAAGCAAAGAGTAGTGCCTAGTCATACATCATTACTACCCAAGTAATTTGGAAAGTTGGAGAACAACTTCAACCTACAATCCATGATTAGTGTTAACATGATCATATAGTTCCTTTGTCTCTAATATCCAAATTAAACTCGAGGAATGAAATCGTCATCCTCTCAACGATCAGTCCATGTTCATTGAACTAGAGCAGATTGTATGAGATGATTATGAGTTCACATATCACATATTGAACCATATCAGTACGGCCGTACATTTCTTAGTCTCACTTATCAAGAGGCCCTAGATATCAAACTCATGTAGGAGGGACAAATTCCATCTACATCACTCACAATAAGTTCCCATACGTCAAAGCTACCCAATCATCACCTTTATGACAACCTATATTTTAGGATTACGTTTAATGATGTCAATGTATACCCAATGACATGTGATGAGTGTAGTGAGTTTAGGTCTAAGAACCACAATCACCACTATCACTATGAGATATGATTTTGACTACCATTCCTTGGTCTCCATGTATCACTCTCATGTATGAGTGACTTGATACCATATATCATGACTAATGAGATTCCATCATCAGTCAACACACACTCTAGTCTTATGTATTAATGTCGTCTATTTTGCTTCCACAGTAATATCAAACTAGGGACATAACAAGAATGTATGTACTCTTAGCATCCATATGATCTCATTGTTCAAGTCACGTACTTGAAGACATACGTCATCGAGTAACATCATTATTTAGACATCTACTTACGCCCGTGTCAACATCTCATGACTGAGACAAACACAATAGATGCAATTACCTTTATTATTATCAAATTATTATCAAATCAGATATTTAATGTTACATCCCAATCATCATATGATTGGCTCTATGGGAATTCATACCAATAGTTTCATCATCATATTATGTGTCACTAATACATTCAATACATGTGTCTACCATGGTGGTTATGTATCATTTAAAATTCATTTCATTATCACTCCATCCCCATGTTATTCTCATTAAGGAGGATATAAAAGAGAAGATGATTTTGATATTTATAATTATGATATCCATGCATCTGCTTAACACATTTCTCATATCTAGGTTTGGTTACTCATCATCAAGGAGACTAAACTATTTAGAATTTTCTCTCATCTCACAATCTCTCTCTTTTATCATCTATATTACTCCCTCATGTTTCAACCCCTTCTTTATTTTGTATCATTGTCTCCATGTATGCTACTTTTTCATATGTCAGTATTAACTTTAACTTATATCTTATAATCATGGTGCTCATTCACGTGTATGATTATGTATTCCATGACATATATCTATTATTATCCTTTTACTAATATAAAGTTGAAGTTCTAAATTAATATTCTCCCTATTAGTTTCATCTTATGTTTAATACATCACATGACCTTTGTTTCAAATCAAACAACTCATGTAGGGGTTAAACATAGTTTCTCTTTCAATCAAGCTTTTCTGTTCTAAATATAATTTACCTTTATATTACTTGTTCATTTGTTTAGCTGCACTTTTGTTCTTCTTTTGGAAACTAGCACAAGAAACCTATTGAGTATATATGATGGGAACTAGGTTGTTACTCTATAGAGACTTTGAATCAAAAGGTAGTAAGGATGGATGCATTAGATTTCATGATAAAATGACACATTCCACGCTCTCCATTATGTCATGTAACCCTTTTCCTTAATCAAAATCATCGTCTCCAAAATTTCTCTTATTTCATCTGAGTTTCTTATTGTAATCTTAAAATCTACATGTTCATCTAGTTTTCTTCTCTTTAATTCTTCTAAAATTCTCCACTTCTATGTACTTGTTGTATACTTAATCATTTTTATATTTTCACACTGTTTTGGAGTACATAAATACATTTTACTCAATTACATGATCCATTTCTCATAATTTATTCTTTATATCTTTGCCTTCTATGTATTTTTCTCTTTTCTTTCCCTTGTTTCAAATTGAACGAAATGCCTCAATGAATTAAATGATTTAGGTCTCTTTATCCATTCTCTCTTTTTCATTCTGTGTGCTATAAACTAATATGAATCTTGAATCTATATTCCTCTTCCTTTATTCTCAAATTAGTGTTTCTTATCTAATGGTCAAAACTTGAACATAGTTATTAGTTTCAACTAATTACTATTTATCCCAATCTTTCCTATATTTCAATATCTCAGTGTATAATCCTTTTCATTACCTTCTAAGTTTACCTCTTTATAGCTTAATTACTCTAATAAATAGGAGTCATTAGACCCCAGTAATGCAACATGCCAGCCAAACCAGGCCGAGCCTATAGTCCTGAAGCCAAGAGCTACTCACGATTAACCAACTCATATTCTTCTCAAGCATGTGGAAAGAATATCCACTTATGACAAGCCCATTTAAATATAATTCCTGGTTTACTTGATACAAAGAATGTAATCAATAATTGAAGTAACTTTGAAGTGTATAACAATCTTAAAGATCCATTAAGATTTCTAAAAATTTAATATTTGAATTCAAATTTATAAGAGCATTTCTATTCATTTCTAAATAAACAATTATATAAAATAAAAGTTCTATCACATTCTATCTTTATGCTCTTATTCTTTCATTAGTTTCTAGTCTTCTAACCCTAAAACTTGTATGGTTTCTCTCTAGCCCATCTTCCTTTTATACACATGGCCAGGGCATCCAAAGAAGAATAAATAGAGTAGCTTGAGTTTGGTCAACCTAAGTATTCCAATATAAATCTAGGGTATCCAAATACTAAGATCTCCCAAAGCTATTGATACATCACCTCCTAACTGCCACACATATGACTCTGACTTTCTATCCCAATGGTCCCTGATGACTCAACCTAAGCTCTGATACCAAGTTGTTACACCCACATCTCGCAATAACCAATATTGGTGAGATTAGGGCATAAGTTCATGATTAAACATAATACAATAAACACCCCTACCTTTTAATTATTTCAATTTCAAACCCTTTGTCTTATGATATTCAATCACATAAACTCACTATACAAGAGGATTTAAAACTTGATTGCTCTAATCTGATTTCAACAATAAAGATACATATCTAAACACTCATTTCATATACATACAACATGATTACAAATACATTCTCTATTTTTAAGAAAATAAAGCTACACATCATCATTTACAACTCTCTCACTTCTATACAGGGACCTAAAATGACAGTGACTGATTGAACTTAACTAATCATGATACTTAGATATTGTGGTAGATCTACTCTGACATTGACATTCTTCAAATCCACATGGTTTCCCTAAAAATTATTAGTAGAGGGGTGAGCGTACTTACTCAGTGAATGAGTACTTCAAAGATATAGTCTAAAGCATTTTAAAAGTCAAATTTATATTATTAAGAAATAGAAGTTAAAGCAAACAATAGCAAGTTGTAAAGGGACTAATAATTGACAAACATATAATTGGCAGTTTGTTCCAGATGACTACAAGAATCAATGCATAACTACACACACTTGATTAATCTCTCATTCATCTTATTATGCCTTGGAACCCACATGAAGTTTACCACTACATGTGAAAGCATCATAGCAAGATACTATTCCATTTTATAAGAGCATGATCGACTTTCTAAGTCTACTGATCGAGTAAAACCCCATCTATAGCAGGCCTTGCCACGTCTGGATCTTGGTGGCTAATGGGAGAGGCTGGATATGTGGACTCCTTCTCTAAATCTGGGTACTCAGGAAAAGAGTCAAAGCACTCTAGCTTGTTGTGCGTCAATGGACCTACTAAAGATGTCCACCGATCAACACAACTTTGCATTAATGGTTCCATAAGGGCCAACCAACTAACCAACAACACAGGTACCACCGACATCCCTACTTGATGTTGGATACCTTACAATATCAAGGAGTCTTCCTTCACTGGCCTTGACCCCCACACTCAACTTATATGCTCCAACTTACCTCGATCTGGAAAAAATACCTCCAGTCAGGAAACACATTTCCTTCCCATAGTGCATGTCTCATGTGAAGGATTCTACGGTGTTCATGGCATCTAAATGTTGAATACACTCTTTAAATTCATAGTTCAATCATCAAATCAATATTTCTTACTTTAACCTTGTAAAAAATTATTTTCATAAATTATCGGCAGTCTGTACTATGAATTGAGTAACCAAGCAACACCACTTATCTTACTATAGAACACTAGATTGAAAATATTTGATCCACTGGATACCCTATCCTTAGGGCTCCATTTTCCTCACTCACATATCACATGACTTGCATAAGTATTTGATGCATCATAAACTTTCACTGATAAAAGACTATTTTCAATAGTTCACATACAACCCTACACATATATGAAACCCTAGAATGAACTGATCTAGGGTTTCCATGCCATTCACCAAATATCATGCATCAAGAATAACCTTGAATAAATAAATCTATAACATAAAAATGAATCACTTCTATTGGATTTGTGATGTCTATTCACAAACTTACATCTTCCCACTCATATATGGTTTCACCCTCTTAACCAATATATCAAGCAAACACTGATAATGTCAAGTGAATGCCAAGATAATATCTAACATATCTATACTAATTATTCAGATAAAACAATCATTTATAAATAAGAAAATTTAAATAGGCAAAGTTCTTCACTCAATTATACAACAACTTCAGACATAACCGAAAACCATGGATTTCGGTCTATTCTTCTAACTTATGTAATAACTTTAGAACTTCCATTCTAGATGATTTTATATCCATTTCTAATACAATTTTGTCATTTGAAATTCATAACATCAGGAATTAATCCATTTCTAGATCATTTTGTAATAGCTATAATTGAAAGACAGATTTAGGGTTTATAATCACATTCACAAGAATTGAAGATTATAGTGGATTTAATCCAATTTCATGCTATCTACTATTTAATGTAAGTACCCACTCACCTAAGGTGTGAATTTTTTTAAAAAAAGTAGACTAAGATATGAAATCCTAGAATCCATATCAAACTCCTAGCAACCCTTCAAGTTCTTCTTCCTTCCAACCCAGAAACCCTAGGAATGGAGAATTATGGATAAAGAGTGAGAAAAGATGAAGATTTGATATCATTTTGAATCAAATCAGAGAATGTACATAATCTTGACATGTGAGAGAGGAATCTCCATGAAAAACTATCTACATATGACAAATTTACTTGATTTCATTAATCTAGGAAGAGAAAATCCTAGATTTCCATCTTCACCACTTTCTCCATCCAAACCCTAACTCTCCCTCTCTCCATAAGATTTCATTTCTCTAGAATAAATCACAATATATGAGATCTCCTAGTGTGTTAGGTTACTCATATAGAGAAATTAAGCTACTTGGGTCAATTTGCAAATTGACCCTACTTACACTTTCTTCTATTTCAACATAATTTTCTATCACAAAAATGTTACTAAAAACATTTACTGAATAGGTCAAAACTCTTTCAAATATTATGCAAATTTATCATGTTGTTTGAAATAAAGTTTTAAAGCTCCAATAAAATTAAGAGCAATCCAATATACCAATAAATAATTGAAAATCAAACAGTGCACTACTATCCTGTAGTATGTAGAAAATTTAGCTAAGAGAAAAATGTCATGGAGACCCCCAGAATGGTCACACAAGGTACCATGGTCGTGCCACCTAGCACAAACATTCTACCCAAAAGTACCTCAGATTTGAGTATAAATGGCCAACACCTCTATTCCTACAAAATGGATGTGTGTCCTAGAATGCACGTGCCACCAACAACATGCACCACGACCATTCTATCCAAGCCTCCAACTCCAAATTGATTGCCCCTTTGCATATCTTGCCTGTCCCACTCCAGCATGGTTGTTGTGTCCTCCTACACCACAACCATATTGCACAACATGGTCGTGGTGGGTCAAACCCTAATTTGAACTGACTAGGGTTTATATTTCTCAATTTCTAGTTATTCAAAACCAAAGCACACTTAGAGTTTTCATTAGACTTAAAATATTCATCATTGAGCTACCATCATTAATCAAGTTTAAGTGATGATCAATCTAATTAACCATGTAATCATCTAGGTAAACCTAATTTACTTATTAAGCTTAGACATGGTCATAACACCTATCTTATTCCAATTCAAGACTAGTCATGGTGATGTGTCCAACTACACGAAAACATCTCCTTGTCCACCCTCCTCAATACTCATCTTCTCCTCTTCTCCCTAGTTACCCCCAAAACTAGCAAATCCTATGATTGGATCACTTTGATCTTTAGCATAGAAATGGTCTTCCTTAAGAGCAACACAACCATGGTTTCATCCCGACTCAATGCTACACTCCCCATTGCAACCTCTACCAAACACGACGATCGTTCATGCTAGGGTATCCTCAATGCAAGCATGTGCTTGTAGTGTGGAATATGTTTGTCCTAACATCATGTGTGGAATAGGTGCTTGTAGGTAGCTCAAAGAGAAGTTAGCCCCACTCTTTCCTTACCTTCTTCAATCTTACCCTCCTTTTGACCATTGTTCTCATCTTTTAGAGACACAACAATCCGAGCTCATGTATGGGGTGTGTGAAGGCCTTTAAACTAGGGATATAATTGATAGACATGATTGTACTCTAGTTCCTCACCATCCTCCATATCATCTCCCAAGCGACTGAGAGTGATCCAACATGTTTAGAGCTCTACACATGTCTATCTAGGTACAAACATGTCCATTGTTTTGATTTGATTCTATTTATTTTACCATCATTATTTTTTCTACTAGCTATATTTCTAATTTGCTTCCTTTATCATACTACTTAATTCATTCTTGGTCCATGACTACCAATTTGACACCGGATGTGCACTCTTACTCATGTATTTTCTCACTGTGAAGATCTCTCACATTCAATTGGCATGTGATTCACGTTTTCTCTACTTTGTGGTATGCTATATGGTTAAAATGACACCATCTTGTTTGTTTGTGATGCATTTCATTTGTCTGTAAATAACAGGTGACCAGTATGTGCTGTGTTGGACATTGTAGAGTTTTGGGGAAAGGGGATGCAATAGAAATACAAAATTTTTCACAACACAACTCTTAGTCAATGGATACGCCATAGGAATAAAATGTGTAATTTAAAGACAAAACAGGGATGTCGAATATACATAAGTGCACACTAATTTTCCAACAAATAGACATATCTTATGTCAGTGTAGAGCATGCAATTCTGGATCTGGATCCGAAATCTTCATTGTTGCTACTCTCATGTTGTCACAACAACACCTTGTCTTCTCTGTGAAGAAGTTGATTATCCTCAAGCCTCCTCCCAAGGGTCTTGAACTCTACTTTATGGAGTGGAACCCAAGAGGGGAACCACCCCTCACTAAAAGAAATAAGAGTCATAGTCCATAAAAAACACAAACAAAATTTGGTAATGGATGAATAACTAATATTTAATCTTCTAAAAGTAGATGTCATAAAGACCAAAGTGTAACAATGGAATAAATGCAATGACTACATATGTAATAATTATATGATATGAAATTTTATGCAAATCTAACCCATTTAATGTTATACAAACATTTTCTATACAATAGTAAAATATTAGCAAGGTTTATCACAATAGGTAATACTGTAACACAACCATAGGTAATACAATATATTGCATATAAGTGAGACATTACAACACTATTGAAAATAAGTCAATTATACTTGTAATTTTATAGACTTACATTACAAATGTTAGATAATACAACGATACTTAGTATTATTATAAAGATAATGAAGATAATACAGTATATAACAGAATGCAGTACATAGTTTTTTTAGTTGATTACATAATGCATTAATGTAGAATATTATCTTCTAGAATTGCAGATGTCAATGATACAGTGATATATCAGTAAAACATTTAATGTAGAAATACTATATATAAAAGTAGTTACTTGCTATACTGTAGTGTTGCTATTGTAGATACATATTATATAGAAAGTTTCTCCATTTATAATATAAGAGTTTACTCCCTACTGTGGTTTATATGAAACAAATTCTTCATTAAGTAGAGGGACGTCCAATCTATTTCATGTCTATCTCCCAAGAATAAACTCCACTAAGCCAAGTCTAGGTCATCTTGTTAAGCCACCATGTCCTTTACCTAAGGGTTTGGAAGCATACCACAGAAAAAAGGCAAGGTGGAAGTTGTCAGTATAAAAATGCAGTATGCATATAAATAAAGACTGATCAATATAAAGAAAAGAAGGAAATCAATAAACTTTATCAATGCTTCCTAGATCAATAGGGAAAAATCAACCAAATGGATGTCAAAGAGAAAAAAATTAAAGAAGATAACTAATAAGAGAGTTTCCCAACTTAAATGTTCTAACAATAAAATATCATCATAAATAATGCATTTCAAACAATTAGACTAATATTATTAAAGTAGGATAGAGACACATAAAAAATCAAGCCTAAGTCAGGTGGAAAGGTGCATCCCGGAGGAAAGGTGTGCCCATATATATAATACTAGTGGAAAGGTGCACAAATATTATGGTGATAGAAAGGTACCACTACTCTAAATAGTTTTAGTGTAATGTACATGCACACATGTAAAAATAAGAAATAAGTTTAGTCAAGTTGAAATAAGGTTATGAGATCATCCAAATGTTATCAAGTGGGGTCAGAGGACCCATGAATAAGTATTCAACCATCTCCACAAATAAATACATCATAAGACAATAAGAAGCCATGCTCCCTTTCATAAATAGAAACAAATTATTTCCAATGCATAAATTAGGTTTACCACATGAAATAGGGTGAACAAGATAGAATATTATAGTCCAAAAATATATATCCAACAGTACAAATAGATTAGAGGATCAATAACCAATCGCATTACCCTCTGACTTTCATAATAAAAACCAATCACATGAATCAACATCTAAGAACAGAGAGAAGGTGTATAGGGTAATTGTAAGGCCCCTAACATTGCTTAACCTTTAAATATAATTTTTTTGTCCTAATTGGATGCTTACTTTCAAAAATAAAGTTTGGATTATGTTTTTGTATCATTTAATAAATCTATGTCTAAAATTTGGTTCAATTATGACTCAATTTCTCGAGTTATGCAATTTTATACATTTTGTGAACTTGCGTGCAATTTACCCATTTTAGGGGTGTAAATATAATTTTAGTACTTTCTTAACAACTTTATAATGTTCTTAATGATATTGAAATTTTACATCTTCTTTGGATGCTTTTGGACCTTGCTTTTGTGAGGGTTACATAAGCTTTATGAGGTAATAGAGTAGTGATTCCATCAGTGCTCGATGTGATTCTCAGTGGTCGCATAGAGTTCTCAAGGGTCCTATAGATTTTTATTGGTTGCATAGATGCTTAGTGGTCACATTGAATTCTCAGTGGTTGCATAAATTTTCAGTGGTTGCCTATAATTCTCGACGGTCGCATACATTTTCAGTGGTCACATAGAATTCTCAATGGCCACATAGAATTCTCAATGGTAGCATAGATTTTCAGTGGTCACATTGAATTCTCAACGGTCACATAGATTATCAGCGGTCGCATATATTCTCAATGGTCACATATAATTTTCATCGATCACATAGATTTTTAGCGGTCGCATAGATTTTCAGTGGTCACATAAAATTCTCAGTGGTCACATATATTTTTAGTGGTCACATAGATTTTAGTCGTCACATAGATTCTCAGTGGTCACATAGAATTTCTAAATAGCAGCAAACCTCCACCCACCTATAAATACCCCCTCTCTTTCTCTCTGTTTTTCTCTCTTCTCATATTTGATGATATTAATGTTGTTTTGCAGAGGTCGATGAGAACCCATCAAGGTCGATGATCAAGGATTTTTTGTAGATGCATGTGTAAGAACCCAAGATCCTTGGGCCGATCTAGAACTATTGATAAGTTTTCTTACTTCTTTCATGTAAGATCTCCATTATTTCACTCATTTTATTACTATCCTCTACCCTCCTTCCTCCGTGATCAAATTTCTTGGTGTTCTTGCTGGAACCCTATGCATATGGGCTTGAGAACTCTATCTCTCTCTTCTTGCTTTAGTTCTTTCTGTTCATGGAAGGAGGAGGCATTCTTGGAGCTATGGTGGTCCGATATCGACATTTTAGTGTTTATTTCAAAGATTTCAATCTTACATTTTGGAGTTTTTCTTCTCTATCTTTGATTCCCTCTCTAATCCGGCGAGTTATATAACTATAAATTTATTTCTTGCCTACCTTCTAAGTGCATGTCTTTAATCTTATTCTAAACACCCATAATATGAGAAAAGATGGCCTTTTTATATACTGATTGACATGAGAATGGTGTTAAAATGTATCTTAGGCCTTCCTTAGACCTTATGAACATTTTCATTCTAAATTATGAACTTTTCTTTACACATTTAAGGCCTGAAGTTTCGAGATATAGGTACAATGACTCTTATAAATTCCATATATGTGCTGTTTTGGTACCCGCTACTTAGAAATTCGACCTACACTTTAAATATTACTATATGATGGTTAATCGATGGTAATTTTAACGTTTTAAATTACTATTTTAGTGTTGAAATGATAGTTTCACAAAACTATATTTCTGAGGGTATCTCTTCCATGCTAGGTGTTGGTCACATAAATGCTTAGTTCTTAGAAACACCATAACTCTTACATCTGATGGATTTTTATTGCTGAAATTTAGGGCAATATCTTGTTGTTGACTTGTTAAACTCGATATAAAATTTTGGATGTCACCTACAGAAAGTTATTTTTGTTTTGGTCAAAATGACTTTTTGGGTTGTTTTGTGCCCCAATTAGAGGTTTAGTCCTCTTTACGGATAACAATGGACAATCATACCATGATAAAATAACATGGAACAAATTTAATACATTTTTCATCCTTGAAAATATTATTCTACAAATTATTTAGTGAACATACTATAGGATATTGTATGTAACTTGTTTGATGCAGTCTGAAAACACTCAACTTGCTTAATTAATCAAGTGAAACCTAAATATAGTGCCTAAGTCCATAGAACTATTCTAGTGTTAGGACTTGTTGGATAGTGAAATGAGCATTCTTGAAGGAACTTAGAGTTGTATATTGTTGAGTATGTGCGGGTGCATGGGGGGTATATCCTTGTCATCCTGATTCCAAGGATTTTGGAGAATGGTCAAGGTCATGCTCAGATGTAAACATCATTGAGGGTGACTGCAGTCATAGCTCAAATTTGAGGGTTGAACATCCTAGTTTTATAGTGTTGCAACCTATGTAACCCGGGATGACTAGGCTGTTTTGTAGTTGGATTACTATGCCACGACAACAGACTCATACTGATCAAAGGGAGAGATCTTAGGGTTATAGTTACCCTAAATCTTATACAGGGCTGATTTCCACTTAACAATGGTCTAGTGGTTTGAGTGGTACGTCTCGAACTACCCATGTCTTTATAAAATATGTAATCTAGTCGTGTAACATATTTGTTAGGGTTACTTGGAAAATGACATTGGATGATGATCCTTTCTTATTTCTTTTAAGTTGTAGATGATTTACAATGCGTAAAAGAATCAACTATAGTTATGATTCTAACTCTGCTTGATCTTTTGCGTAAACTATATTAATCTTTCTACCCTCTAATATTATCTATTTAATTGTTTAATATACATATCTCTAGTAAGCAATAGATGTTTTTGAAGTTATATCTCGCTGGGACATGGGTCTCACCTCGTGGATCACCACATCTTTTTAGGTGATTGTCAATAGCGCCGTCAGGCCCGTGGTAGTGAGGAGTAGTAGTTTGGAGATCAGTAGAGTCAGAAAGTTGGTTGGGTTTTGTAGAGTCCTAGAGTTGTCCCTGTACTCTCAGGTTTGAGTAGGTTTTTTTTTCACATCATGTATATCGACTCAAATTTTTTGTTGTAATCCTTGGTTCATGCTTTATGTAAATGTTGTAATTATGTGAACAATATTTTTGTATACAGGTTGTGGTTGAGTCCACAAAACTCATGTAAAGTTATTTGGCATGAATATATGTGATAGTTGGACATTTTTGCAAATATCCTATAAAATGTTAGGAAATTTAATTTGGTTTTAATTATGTACCTTTTGGTAATACGATTAATTAGTGTTTGATTGGTGTTTTGATTTTGAGTAATGTCGTTTAGCATTACAGGTTGCCACAATAATATGTCCAAAATGACCAAGAGAGGGAAAATCATAGGTGATTGCTCAATATGATTAAGAAGAGATGAAACATACCTCATATCCAGTCTACCAAGATCCAAGCTAAACCCTAGATCCACATTAGGGCACAAGAAACCTATTATACATATCTATGGAATTAGGGTTAATATGTCATTAATAAAATAAACCCTAAAATTGTCTTATTATTAGATTAGTTATTAAAAGCACATCATATATTTAGTTTATATTTTCCTATGTTTGTATCATGTTTTAGTTTATTTCCCTGACTTATAGATTATTAGATATAAACCTTAAAACCTCCAACCAGATTCCAAAATCCTTAAAAATATATATTTATTATATTGTAATTAAGTTTAGAAAATCACACCAACATGTATATAATTTTGTTACATTTCCAAAACATATTTAAATATTTTTTTTGACCTCTGATCTATTTAGTATATATTTTACAAGTTATAGCCAATGAAAACCCAGAAAAATCCAAATTGATAGCTAAGCTAGAAACCTGGATGCGCCTTTTGTTGAGGCTAATCAATAGGAGTTGGTTGCCTGGCTCTTGGCTCATAATATCAATAGCGCACAGTTCCTAAGCAGGTTAGGTCATGAAATAAAATATTTACCCATAACATCATGTGGCAAGAAGCAAAAGATACTATGGGTATATCATGAAAAAAACCAAACCAAGATCTTCCCCTTTGTTGCGACCTTGACATGATGCAATGGAGAAGCGTGTCCATGTGTCTTTCTCCCACAAATTAGGAGATCGTGAAGACTATAGTAGACAATTTGGTAAATGACTGTTAATGTTTTGTGCCTTTCTCCCATGAGAGTATAGAGAACAAAAGAATAAATGTGAAACCTCACTGAATCTTTAAAATGATGAGGAAGTAGGGGGGTGAAGAGCAGAAAGTCGGGATGGAAAATTACCAAGCAAGACAATACATGAAGGAAAGCGAAGGCTTCAGTAAATCATAATAGATCCTTTAATGTAGTTTCTAAGCAAGAAGGGGGGGAGGTGGCCCTACTACAGTTATGACATCGAGAAGCAACCCTTGGAGATCGGGAGAGAAACTCACCAAAATTCAGGAAAACAAAGTAATCAAGTTGCATCTGGATGATGTAGGGAATGTCACAAAGAGATTAATTTGAGAACCTCATCATATCCATGCATTTCAAACTCCATTTTACAAAATACAACGGTAGGATTCATGGTAAAGAGAGGGGAAATGTTTCATAGAATTAGCATGAGAGAAATAGTGCTTAGGTTCCTGAAATAGTTTTAGAAGAAGGTAGATATATATAGGTTGTGTGGAAGAAGCTGGTGGTAGTATCAATGATTGAGGGAGAGAAGAGATTTTGGGGTGTCCATAAATGTGAGAGATGGGGATCCAAACCTAGATCAAATCATGCAAAACTTCATAAGGAATTTAGTGGGAAAGGAATCATACAAAAATATGAAGACTCGAGGGACAAACTTGTAGATGGGAGTTGGACCCAGATGGTAGTAGGTGTTGTGCATGAGCGGTCTCCTTCCAAAGGTTGGACATGAGGGAGACATCGACCGATCTGAATCGAAAGGTTTAGATGGAGGGCATACTAGATAATAAAAGGGATTCTGAAATGACACAACAATCTTAGGAAATCTTAGAAAATCAATCATGTGAGATGAAATTGTGAATTAAATTAACTAGAATATAATTTGGTTCCAATTTGGATTAGTATTTAAGAATCATCTTCTATAGTTAAATTGGATAGCAATCATTATCTGATTAAATTTAAACTTGACACCTAGACTAATTTGTAATTAAGGAACCCGATTTAAAGTTATATTTCAATTTTGGAGTTTCCTTTTATGACTTCTAATACAATTAGGGTTTAGGCTCATTATCTTATATCTATTACAATATTACATCGTTATCATCAACATTCATGAAATTGGGCCCTATTATCTTCACATTGCCATCAAATGGGTGATCTTATATTATAATGCACGAATTAGGTTACTTTACTCAATTAGTTATCCAATCTATTAATATCAACATTAACTTATATAAGGGCACATTATTCCTTTCCATTTACATGAAAGCTCTATTTCTTGTTCCATTTAATATATTAAGCACATTATTCCTCTCATTAGTCATATATTAGTCATTATGTATACACTAGTAAACAAATAAGCATGAATAACTTATTAAAAAGAATTATTGAATCATAATTTAGTTTATTAGGTCTAATTTTATGCTTATTATGATGTCATATGTTATTATGACACCTAATGATGTTGGTCCATCATATGAGGTACCACATATTGGTAGGTTAGGTTAGCCAACTAGGGTTTAGGTTCCATTTATTCATTTCATTATCATATGAGGGTTTATAGATCTTGGGCTTGATTATTGTGTGATGTAACATTATGTAGGGTCTACCCGAGTTACTCATTATATTTGTAATTAATGTTCCTTAGGGTACAAAAGTGTGAATTCATGTTTATTTATATCCTTGTTTGACCCAAAACTAAAGGTATTAGCACTAAAGCATCACATTCAAGGGATAAAGGTTTCTAGAGTCAAGAAGCTAGGTTTTGTATATTACATATACATCATGTAACATACGCGGGAACTCTAGATGCACCACCTTGGTTGCCAAGAGGAAGTAGAACCTGGAGTCATTGACGTGCTAGTGTTGTCCTTCTCATCATATTATAGGATATTGTCCTTGGAATGAGTTTTCTCTCTCTAAGAGGAAGTGCTCTTAGACAACTTGTCTCGCAATATGTTTCATGTCTCCCTTTGGACGTCCACTGCTTACATAGGAGAGTAATGGGCTTTGATTTTCTAACATTATAGTCTTGTTACTAATTACAACTCCAAATAGAATCAAACTAGGTATATCGCCACAATTCCCGATCTCTTAGTTTGTAAACCAGTTGACCAATTTTGACTGGTTTGGTCACTTAGTCGACGAGTTGGCTTGCCTAGTTTCTCATTTTGCTAATCTTGATTAAATTTTAATTGATCAAAATAGGCCACATATTCGTTTTTGTTCATTGACTTCAAACCATTGGTCCGATTGGCCAATATCCTCAACTAGTGATTGAGTAATTGTTTGACAATCAACCAATCGACTGACAATCAACCAATAGATTGATCCAAACCATCTATCTGCCTGACTAGCTTTCCCAGTTGACCGATTGGTAGGAAATCCACATGTATATGATTAAGAACTATTCTAATCATATGATTCATTAAGAACTTCAATCCCCTACACATCTTTTATGTGTGTGATCTTGTGGGTTCCTTATAATGTTGGAAGTGATGTTCAAAATCTCAGAAGCAAAGATTTGTATCTAGAAACACATCAATGCTAGACAAGTAACATAAATACATTGGAGAAGAATTTTTACCTATAAAGTAACCAATGTTACCATGATTGTATAATCCATGTGTCACATATTTCAATATTAAAACAGAGGCAAGGAGTTGTCATCCTCTTAAAATTCAATCTATGTCTATTAAACTAGAGTAGACTACTGAGATATTGTGAGCTCAATATCATATATCGACTCACATGAGCATGGCCATGCATTTCATAGTCTCAGCTTATCAAGTGTCTAGGAGGGACAAATTCCATACATATCCACCAAAATAATCATAAGTGTCATAGTGCACCCAACCACTACATGTATGTCAACCCTTATTCTGAGTCATGTTGGGTAGGGTTAATACTCATAACAACATGTGCTCATTATAGTGACTTCAAGTCTAGGAATCACAATCACCATTATCACATTGAAATATGACTACGATCGACATGGCATGGCTTTCATGTGACATTCTCAAAGTGGGTATGTCCAGTGCAACTTGTTCTCTAACAAGTACCCATGTATCTAAATCGATATCCAATATCATGACTAAATGGACATAGTTATAATTCAGCATAGACACTAGTCTTATATATTATTATTGTCCTATAATATCCATAACAATAGTCGATTAGGGACATAAAAAGAATCAATACTCTTAATATACATATAATATAATGTTCATGTCCTCAACCTATACCATATGTCATAGAGTCAAAACATTCTTACAACATTATTACTTGTTTTTATTATCACAATATTGAAACAAACATAATAAGTGGATTTGCCTTATTAATAATAAAACATGTACACTATATACCTATTAAAATCATCACATGATGGCTCTCAAGGCATACAACTGATAGTCTCCCACTTGCACTATTGATAATCACTCATGTAGCAAATTCCCAGTGATCTAACATGACCATCATGCTTTTGTTGTGAAGTTGCTTTCATCAAGGAATTAGAAACATTTCTTTTAGTTGGTACTATGGAAATATTTACATGTTCCCTTTGTATAATCTCTCATATGATATGATATCAATGATGTGTGTGGTTGGAATGCTAATGTAACCTATGTTCCTTAGCATGCACAATGACTCCATTATTGTTATAGTAAAGCTCTATTGCACCCACAATGGTTGGAACCACTACAAGTTCGCCAATGAATTTCTTGATCCATATTGTTTCCTTTGTTGCATTGGATGCGACAATATACTCAACTTCTATTTTACAATAGGCCATTGTCTATTTCTTGGAATTTTTTTGGCTCACTGCTGTGTCGTTTAGGCAAAACATACATCTTGATTGTCATAAACAATTGTCCTTAGTAGTTTGGAAGCTTGCATTAGTGTCACCCTTTACAACTACCTCTTATTCATCTATTTATATTTAGAATCAATCTTGTGTTATTGTAAAGTACTTTGGGATATTCTTGATGGTAATCCAATGACCTTCATTGAGATGTAATTGATATTTGCTCATCATTATCAAACCATACAAGACATCTGGGTGTGTACATAACATTGCATATGTGATAGATCCATTTGCAGATGCATATGGAATCTTAATCATGCATACAATCTCTTCCAAAGAGCTAAGACATTACGATCCATTGAGACTTACATGGGTAGTCTTCCTCTCTTAGAATCATGCATGTTGAACCTCTTCAACACCTTATCAATGTATGTACTCTAGATTAGGGCAAGAAGCCTTCTAAGTCCATGTCTATAGATCTCAATTCCTAAAATATATGATGATTCACCTATGTCATTCATGGAGAAGGTATTGCCCAACCGAGTCTTAACCAATTGTAGAGTATTAATATTGTTTTCCATCAATAATATGTCATCACAAGGGCTAACCTTCTTGCAAACTCAAGGTTCATTTTCATTCCTGATAAAGACAAACTCTTTGACCATCTCATCAAAACAAAGATTATAGCTTCTATATTCTTGCCTCAATCCAAAGATCGACCTTTGTATTTTACAGACTTTGTTGGCTTCATCTAGAGCGATAAAACCTTCAGGATGTGTCATGTACACATCATCTAGAAGATTACTATTGGAGAGCCATTTTAACGTCCATTTGCCAAATCTCATAGTCATGATAAGTTGCAATGGAAAGCATGATCCTATTAGATTTAACCATGGCAACTAGTGAATACATTTCATCATAGTCAACACCTTAAACTTGTCTAAAATGTTTTGCAACTAGCCATCCTTTATAGGTTTGTACATTACCATCCATGTCGATCTTTTTCTTGATGTCCCAATTGGACCCTATGGGTTTTACCCCTTCAAGTGCATCCATTGAAGTCCATAGTTTGTTGGCATACATGGAATCCATCTTATAAATCATAGTTTCAAGACATTTATAAGAATTTGGTCCCCAAATAGCCTCATTGTAGGTTATTGGTTCATCAATATGTATGACTAACAATTGTCTTATTGAATCATGAGAAAATTGAATCTCTCTATCTCCATACTTGTCCTACTATACCTTGGAGTTTCTTGTGCTACATGAGGAATTTGATATTCCACAACGACTTTTGATTCTCTCTGATCATCACATACCTCCATAGTCTCAATGTTATTTGTTGACCTTGAACTTCTTTAAAATATATTTTTCTACCACTACTTCCTTTGGAAATAAATTCATTTTCAAGGAAAGCATCAGTTTAGGCAATAAGAACTTTTTTATCATATGCAATACAGAAGTAATAAATATTACTGTATTTAGGATATCCAACAAAGAAACATTTACTTTATTTGGATTCAAGTTTTTAACAGAACCATTTCTTGACATAATCTTTACAACCCCAAACTTTCATAAAAGACATATTGGGATGCTTTCCATTCCATATCTCATGTAGTGTCTTTTGAACGAATTTTGGAGGTACTCGACTAAGTGTAAACATGGCGGTTTCAAGAGAATGTTCCCATAAGGAATTTGGTAGATTGGATAAACTCATAATTGATCATACCATGTCCAACAAGGTGTGATTTTTTCTTTCTGACCCATCATCATGTTGTGGTGGTCTAGGTGGAGTCAACTGTGATACAATACCACTATCTCTTATAAAGGCCTTAAAATCTTAGCTTACTCCACCATGTTCAGAATGAAGTGCTTTAATATTATTTCCAAGTTGATTATTTATTTCACTCATGAATTCCCTTAACTTTCAAGAGTTGTTTATTTGTGTTTCATAAGATACACATATCCATGTCTACCAAAGTCACATTTAAATGTGATCAAATACTCATATCCACCTCTAGTACTTGTGCTAAAAGGTCCAACACATCAGTATTTATGAGTGCTAATAAGTCACTTGCACTCTTACTATAACCAATGCATCTTGCCCAATAAACAAGATTCATATGCATCTATTGATTCAAAATCAAATGAGTCTTGATAATCATCTTTATGGAGTCTAGAAATGAGTTTCTCATTTATGAGCCCTAGATGATAGTGCCATAGGTAAATTTTATTCTAGTCATCAAGTTTTAACTTGTTGGCATATATGTTATATATACTTGTCTCAAGATCTAATAAATAAAAACTATAATACATTGGGGGTACTTCCATAGAATATCTCATCTCTTAAAATGGAGATTCAACCATTATTTATTAGAGATTCAAAATTGTAAATTTTTAAACAAAATACTAAAATAAATAATCTAATTATGGAATATACATAATAGTAGTTCTCTAACTTTATTACAATCTCAGTGAATAGAGATAAACAATTGATGCCTACAATTTTGAAAAAAAAATTGTTGCTCCATTATCAACTTGTACATCCACATCTCCAGTTTTACTTCTTTTTTAAAATTTTGCATATTGGAGAATATGTCAAATCCCCATTTGGTATCCAATACCCAATGTAAAGACGTAAATAAGATTATCACTATAGAATATATACTTGAAGTGGAGATCTCAGTCCCCTCCTTCTTCTTTAGTTCCTCAACATTAAGATGGAAATTTCTTTTCCAATGTCTATACTAGTGATAATGATGACAATTGCCTTCGTTGACTTCTTCTCCTTTAGCTTTATATGCAGAAGACTTGGGCTTTTGGCTAGCTTTAGAACTTTTCTTAACTTTGCCTTTGCTCTTTGACGTGACTTTTCCTTTTTTTGAGGCATTAACACACACTCTATCTTGTCTTTCTTAATCCGAGTCTCAACAATTCTCACATGCTAAGAAACTCTAACAACGTTGGAACAAAATTGTTCATATTGTTATTCATCAAAAAATTAACTATAAGATTTCAGGAATGATTGCAAGATTACCTTAGTTGTTAACACTTACCCTAAGGGAAATCCCAATATATTTATGATTTCCTCATATCCAATCAACTTGAGTACATGAGGACCAACTAGATCACCTTCAGTCATGTTGCACTTAAATAGGGCCTTGGAGACATCATACATGTCTTGCCTTGATTGTTCTATAACATACTTTTGAGATGTGCAGACATCTCAATAACTCCCATGTTCTCATATTGAATTTTAATATTGTGATTTGTAGAGCATAACATGAGACACTTGACATTAATATCGTCATCAACATGCTTATGATAAGCTTTCCTTTTTTTCTCTAGGCACATTTGGAGCTAGTTCTTCTGGTTCTGGTGTTTCTAGGGCATAGAGCTTACCCTCACGAGTGAGAACAACTCTCAATGTCCTACACTCGTCATTAAAGTTATTCACATTCAACTTTTTTCTCAATGAACTATCACAACAAGAAGTTTGTATGTGTGTTTTCCATTAGATCTACAAAGAAAATATTTGCACAAGTCAATAATTTTATTTGAAATTAGTTTAGTTGATGTTATTAGATTGAACTTTAAGTAATAATGCTCCTAAGATTTTGATCAAATTTATAGACTCTACTATTAGTGTAGAAGATTGCATCAAGCAATGTTCTAATGATCCAAAATCCATAATATATTAAATTACGAGTCAAGTTGATTGAACACTCACAAATTAACTATGTAGGAAGGTAATAACTACCAATTGCATATAATGCAACATCGAGATAGATGGTTGCACAACTCCTTGTCATAAATCAACTTGTGAAATATATGCCATCTTTACACCTCTAGGTTCTTAATCCTATTAAGATCACCTAGTCAAGTCCAACCCAAAGGACAATACAATAACATATGCACCCCACTTTGGCAGATTTGTATACTTACCATCATACTTAGCAGATGGTGCACCATGATTTTGCATGCCCACACCTAGTCAATCCATGTGTTTCACATGTATTTCACAATGGAAGGCATATAAAAGTTTGATATATATTAAGGGTTTTGATAAAAGAAATATGTATCCAATCACCATCGCATATACTATATTATACGTATCATATACTACAACAATCATCACAAGCCATAAAACATGATATGGCAACTACTACAACATCTTGAGTAACCAATAATTATCGAAAAATAAACAAGAGATTCACATCCCATGTAACTCTAAATTTGCCTTTATATGATTTTCTAGTCAACCGATTGGAAAGCCAGTTGCAGAATTGAATTCCGTATTTGGGCAGTTGTTGATTGTTGATTGATTCATTGCTTTGTCTTTATCATGAACCCTCCATGGACCTTCTTTGTTCATGTGGGCTTCAAATAGTCTCCTCCTCTCCACCATTGTCCACTAGTGATGTCAATACATCATCCTATTCTAGTTGTAAACATCAATTTTTTCATGGAGAACGTAGCGAGAGAGGCATGGCATGCAAGCTACATATGGTTACATTAATTTGGATCACAATCAAAAACCAAAAATTACATGTTTTAGATCACAAGAACTTACCATGGGGACCTAGTTATATCTGCATCCACAACCAAAATAACCTCAAAGGTGTCATGTTGGTATATGTAATACAAATGTATTGTATCATATACGACACTTGGTGATTAACATGGAGTCAATTGCACATTATATGATTAACAATTTATATGCAGTTGAAACTCAAACCAGTCTTAAAAGTGTACAACGTCAACTCTAATAGCATTGTAGGGTTTAGTGGAAAGGGTGCACAAGGGAAATATAAAAAAATCCACAACAAAACTTTTAGACAACAAAATTATGATAGCCATAAAACATTAGTATATTACACACATATAAAGGATATTAAATATATCTTGGCTCATATTCCATTTCAAGCAACTAGACACTTCTTGTGTCAATGTATAACTTGCACTTCAAGATCTGGATTTGAAGTTATCATCATTGTGGAGACCTTGTAGTTGTAGTAGCACATTGTCTTCTCCTTGGAGAAGTTTCTTGTCCTTAAGCATCCACCCAAGGGCCTCCCTCTACATCATTGGTGCATATGCAAGAGGTGAAGATGCATCACCTTGGTTTCTAAGAGGAAACATAATTCAGAGTCATCAACATGCTAGAGATGCTTGCTCTCCTTCTCCTCCTATTGTAGGTTATTGTCCTTGGGGTGAGTTTTTCTCTATCCAAAAGGAAGAATCATTAGACAACTTATCTCTCTATGTGTTTCTCAAATGCATGTCTCCCTATAGACAACCACCCCTTTACATAAGAGAGTCATGGGATTGGATTTTTGGAAAATCCAATCTTGTTCCTAATCGTACCTCAAAACAAAATCAAACTAGGAATACTGCCACGATTCTCAGTTACCCTATCAGTAATGGATTGACTGGTTGGGGCTGGCTTGGTTACCCATTTGAATGGTTTGCTTTCCCAATCATCCACTTTGCAAGTCCTGGTTGATTTCAATTGATCAATTAAATTTTGAACAAAACATACCACATATTCCTTTTTGTTTCATAACTTAAATGTAGTTGACCCTACTAAGATACCTAGTCAACCGACTGACCTATTTCCCAAACCAGTCATCTATCCATTGTTTGACAATCAACTGATCAATTTGATCCAAACCATCCGGTTGAGTAGATGGATTTCCTGACCAACTGACTGGGAAGGAAATCAACATGTACATGATTTAGAAGCTTTGTAATCATATGTTTGATTGTGAATTTCAAATATCCATCTTTATGTGTGTGACCCCATAGGTTCGTTATTACATTGGAAATGATGTTGAAAACCTCACAAGAAAAGGTTGGCAACTCAAAACACATCATCACTGCACAAGTTATAGAAATGATAACAACTTTAACATGTAAAATGATTAGTATTATCATGACTGTATAATCCCATTATCACAAATGTATAGATTGAAACTGAGATAGGGATCTGTCATCCTCTTAGCATTCTGTCTATGTTTCTAGAGCAAACTATTGAGATATTGTAAGCTTAATATGAGTAATAGACTCACAAGAGCATGTCCATGCATTTCATAGTCTCACTTGTCAAGTGGCCATGATATAACTCAAATGGAAATACAAAATCCATCTACATCACTCATAATAGTTCACAAGTTTCATAGTGCACCCAATCAATACTTGTATGGAAACCCTTATTCAGAGTCACTTTGGGTAGTTTTAAAATACACAGAACAACATGTGATCATTGTAGTGACTTTAGGTCTAAGATCACATTCACCATTGTCTCATTGAGACATGACTATGACTTTCATGACATATCTTCCATGTGTCATTCTCAAAGAAGGTCTATCTGACACAAATTATTCTCTAACCTGAACACATGTATTTGAATTGATATCCAATATCATGACTAAATTTACATAATCACAATTCAACATACATACTATATTTAAGTATAATTGTTGTCCTATAACATCCTCAATGAAAACTAACTATGGCATAAAAAGATTGAATACTCTTAATATACATATTGTCTCATGTTAATTCCTCAACACAAACCATATGTGATTGAGTCATAACAATGCTGAGACATTATTACATTTATTAATTATCTCAATATTGAAACAACATTATAGTTGAATTGTCTTTATTAATACTCAAATCATATACAATTTATCCCTATTACAATCATCACATGATGGCTCTTAGAGCATACAACCAACACACACAAATTGGATAACCATTTGTTTAGCCATTTCCATGCATATTTATTGTTACCCTATAAGCATTGGATAACTTAGCTATGCATACTTGATTTCAAGAATATAAAAACTATTTCTTTATCCATATGGTTGAAGGTATTGATTTGATATGACTAGTACACTACAATGTTAGGGTAATTACTATGTGTTCACATTAACACAATTTATTTTTGTTTTGAATATCAACATGTATGTTTCACATTTGGGAGTAATAAAATGTAATGCATTTTCAAAATGGAAAAAATATGACAACGATGCTTATTGTAGTTTTAAATTTGTGCCTTAATATCTTGTTTGTCTTAGTTGTGATACATGGGGTTAATATAAATTCCATAACCATCTAGCTTTTGGTATATATTTGTAAAACATATTTATTGATAACATACATTATTTGGAATAAATATGTACATGTTTTGATTGTGAAAATATGATTTATCTACTAGGATCTCCTAATTAGACCTTTTGTTATTGTGTGGTAAGGTTTACCTACAAATGATTCCCAAAGTAATGATGTTCATTCTTAATTTTTGTATGATTTAATGGGGCTATTAAGATGTAACGCCCGGGCCCACTGTCCAAGGCTCTAGTAGAGTTTCAGGAATGACGAATGGCCCCACAAACCACCACTAGCCTTAACAAGGCGCTTTGTCCACACTCACGCGCAAGCCAGGATCAACTTCCCGACTGGTCACCCATCCTAGTACTACTCTTAATAGCCCCACTAAATCATACAAAAATTAAGATGTAGACTTAGGATCATCATATCCCTATTTTTATATGATTTAGCGGGGCTATTAAGATGTAGAATTAATTCTAAATGCAAAATTTTATTACAGCTTTTCAGTATAGATTGTTGAAATTTAATAATTGTTCTTGGTTAAGTGTCGAACCTTTGATCCAGAAGCTATGGGTGCGGCTTCGACCTCTCAGTCTCCCTTAATTGGGGGTTATCGGGAGGTGGGGTCGTAACAGTAATTGTGTTCTGAACTTCAGTTCATTACATGGGTCATGGACATTTTCTATGGATATGTTGTGGCTGGATAGATTTGAATGAGGTGTGGAAATTAATTATGTTTGTACACACACAACTTTGTTGTGGCCATATTTGGGTAGGGCAAGTTTATTGCACATAATGTTTGATAAAATTAATCATTACCCCAGTTGTTGGTCATACTTGTTATTCATAATTAGACATAGTCCTAACACAACTTGATTTTCATTTGGTATGTCCTTCCTAAACATGTTATCCATCTTTAGCAGTTGCAAGCATATCCATATGATAGTGGTCTCATTTATTGATTTATATGAGTTTACTTTTTTAGAGAAGGTAATTTGTTCACTGAATGTCAAGTTTGACCAAAATAAGTCACATAATTGGGTGTACAATACCAATACTAGGTACTTACAAATTTTTTAGTATTCTTCATTATGTTGTGGCCACACCGTGGTTGGTTAATTATATAGAATATAAATTTGAGAAAATTTATTCATGACATTATGTTTTCAGTATGAATATTAGTTACTCTTGATTAGTTTAGTATTAGTGATCGTGCATAACTAAGTATTATTTTAACCATTGCATATACTTATGGTTAGTATCTAGATCTCACCCTACCAATATTAGATACTCACATATTTTTTAAATTGTTCACTATGTTTCTTAATTATTATCCCAATTGTTAGACAAAGTTGTGGTTGTTAATTGAAACTATCCCTAACATGTTCTGAGATCCACTTGACATGCATTTCCTAGACATATATCTCTATAACCAATCAATGCACACATTTTGAATCCTTATGATTGTGTTGTGATTGGTTCATTTGATTTAGGTGTGACCATTAAATTTGTATGTACATGCCCAATTATGTTGTGGTCAATTAAGGCTAGGTCATGTTCATTAAATATCAAGTTTTACCAACTTAATTCATGGCATTGGGTGCTCAATATGTATATTAGTTATGTTGACTCAAAGTCTAACTGATTCTCAAAGTTAAATTGACTAAACCCTTATTTTAATGATGACTAACCATTCCACTTATTAGTGTCTAATGCTTCTACTTGAGTGATTTCACATTAGGTATAGACACACTCCAAATGCCCTAACTTGCACATCCTATTTTGGAGAAAGATAAGTCAAAATCAATGCAAGTGCACTTTTGTGGAATATGCCTCAAATCAATTAGAATCATGTTGTAAATCACTTGTAATTAAGTTTAAAAAAATCAGGAGCACTTAAATAAAATATTTAAACACTTTTATGGCATTTACTAAAATTCATCACAAGGACTTCTGTCGGTTGAGTTTCATCTAGGATAAACTCAACCGACAACTTTGATGGATCTTAGGAACTGCCAGGGTCAACAGGTTTCCCTAGGATAAACATAACCGACACCCATGCACAGGAAAACCAATTTTAAGCCACCGGTCGAGTTTCATCCAAGATAAACTCGAACGACAACTCAAAATTGATTTGTCACATAGTGCCATCGGTTGAGTTATCTTTATTGAAACTTGACTGACTGTTCTATACAAAATGTGTAGAAAAAGTATTTCTAATTGTTGGGAGTGTTGCAAAACTCAAAAATATATCTGTTGCAACACGCCAAACAATTAGAATTAGTTCTTAAGTGCTTCTAATGGCTAATAGGCATCCTAAACTATAAATATGACCCCTTGGACTTCATCCCATGGTTTGCCAAGCATTATGAAGGTCCCTATAGTATAGTTGAGTGCCTCCAAGAGCCTTCTTCCACTCTTAAGATTAATCACTTGCTACATCCATTAGAGTGAGTAGGAGATTTGTAAGAGAGCTAGTCCTACACATATATCTTGTGAGGATCTCACTTCCTCCACCTCCCAATCTCTCTTTCTACCATAAATATGAAGGTTCTCTCTCTTTTCTAAGAGAGGTGAAGGAGAATGGGAGGAGTCCCTTAGTAAAAGCTTCTCCTTGGTTAAGGTGAAGTCAAAGGCGGAAGATCCAAGTCAAGAGTGGGTAATTCCTTCAAGGTGTAAAACTTATTGCAAGAGTGGGTAAGTCCTTGGTGAAGGTGGAAGACTCATTGCAAAAGTAGATAAGTCCTTGGTGAGGTAGAAGACTCTTGTTCATGGATGGGTAAGCCCATTGTGAGGTTATTGGCCCCATTATCCTCAAAGGGAAGGATGGGTATCCTTGTCCTAAAAAAGGAAGGTCATATGTTGTAACTCTTATAATGGAATATATAGATTGAGACATGTTTGAAAAATTCTTGAGGTTGACCTCTATACATAGTGGATGTACAACTCCTAGTTTGGAGTTTGGAACCACTATACATATCTTGTGCTCTTGTTCTTATTCAATCTCTCTCTCCTTGCTATGGATGTTTACTTTCACTCAAATTCCATATATGCAACCTTATCTCTTGATATAATTTGAAGGTCTAATGAATTTGGTTTAAGTGTTTTTAGATATATTCAACCCCCTTCTAGATCCCACTAATCCTACAAGTGGTATCAGAGCGGGTCTTCTCCAAGAAATACTTCCACAATTAGGAGAAGATGGGTTATCATGGTCGGAGATACCTCATCAACATTCCAATCTATGATGGGAGAAACTTCCTCTATTAGAAGAGAAGGTTACAATACTACTCCAAGGATCAAGTCTTGAGCTATGGAGAATGGTTGATCTTCCGTACATGCTATAAGAGATAAAGATATAAGAATGGGATGAAGATACTTTCAAGAAAGCAATCTTGAATGCAAGAGCCATCAACATTCTCTATGTCTCTCATTCCCCCACTGAATTCAACTAGATTTCTTCTTGTGAGGCAGCTAATGAGGTATGGATAAAGCTATGTGTCACTTATGAACGAGACCAAGCAAGTGAAGGAAAGTAAAGTCTATATTCTCAAAGGACTCCTTGAAAACTTCAAGGTGGGAATGGAGGAGAGGGTAGCCAAGATGTTGTGATGCCCTGACGCGCCACAAACAAGATTACTCAAAACCAAATTGCAAAAATAGAACTAAACATCCATGTTACCATAAAACATAGGAAATTAAAATCGATTTCATAAAATCATGAGAGTTGCAATATATTGCACATGAGCCCACAAAAGCCACTTGTACTTCATATCACCTGCCTAAACATTATACAAGATATTGTTCACTGGATCTCAAGCCACATCCTGTTACCCATGATAACATGTTCATATACATGTATGCCATCTCTTTTCAACAGCGGGCATACAACCAAAACCTCATATTAATACATATGACAAAAACCTCCCCAAGGATCTGAGTGTACAGGGACAACATGTAGGACTCCACTTCTATACATAAGCAACATGTCCAACCTTTCCGCAACTACTGGTCCTTGTGCTGCTCAGCACCAACAACACGATCTCTACTTCCTTGTGCTTGACCACCTAAAAGATGTGGAAACCCATGGGGTGAGACCAAACATTCCAACAAGAGATATAACTCTCCGCCAACGTCTATTAAAAGAACAGATAAACTAAGCAACATATAACATACTAAGCAGGTTGAGCAGATTCAGCTAAATGATATGTAATCAACATATAGAGCAAATTAAGCAAGACTAGGAAGTTACCACTAAACAGTAGATCAAGTTATATTCTAAACTGAATATGAAGAACATGTATAACAATTGACTTCTCTTACCATCTTATAATTCAAGAAATCAGTAAAAGGATAAGGCGAAGGGCTCAACCAATGTTATTTGTATTTGACCCTAAGAAAGATACACTACATGGCTGTGTTACATCTTTTATTATTGCCCCAAGGATTTGAGTCGTACCACCCAAATCCAACCGACCATTGCTAAGTCAAAATAGGTGCCATACAAGGTCAGATGGAAGAGCCAGAATCCATGACCTCTCCACACCTCTTGGTCAACACAAGAGAAAACATTGTAGAGACATATTCATTAGCTATAAAAAGGTGACATATAGTCAACAAAAGGATCGGCTCACGCATGGCCATCCATATATAAACACATATCCCACCTTGGTATAGGTAACGACGCTAGAAGAACATGCTCATGGATGGTCATTCTTAAAAGAAGGATTAGTTCACACATGGCCATCCCTATCACAAGGAGATCTAATCACACATGGCCATCTCACACAACCTGTAATTGTGGATGCAAGGAGATACCTCGACTTGCACCCCATCATATTCAAAAATATGCGCTCTGAGTTATACTCGTTTCACCTATCCAACAATCAGAGCTGACACTGGAAAGGATCTATGGCACAAGGCACCTACATGATTAGGGTTTGAATTGATTAGTTAGCCAATTGGGTGACTTTTAGCATCGATCAAGTTAAACGTATAAAACCATAACAAATTCTAAAAGAATAAGGGAAAACAATACAACTCTAGAAGATATAAAATGTATAAGTTGTGAACTTGTCACACAATCACCACATGATGTTTGTAACACTACCATTCACAAGGCCAACACCAAAGTCACATCACTATGGGACATAGATCCAACTTTCACATCACTGGAGGTTACCACCTCACAAAAAGGCATCAACCCATCACCAGGTCATAGGACCCAATCACATAACCCTGCATGCACGTCACCAAATCATGCCTCAACAATATGCATAATCACCATGATGTATCATATGATCATCACCACATCATGCACAAGCCATGTCATACCCATCACATGCAAGGTTAGGGTTTATATACATGAGAAAGAAACAACATAACATAATAGCCACTCCATACAAGATAAGCAAACATATCACATTGTCCACATTTAGGGTTAGGGTTCCCATTCATAACAAATTAGGGTTTTAGAGTTGTATCCAATCACCAAACCATAGATACATAACTTCCCACTTTCTTGGAGTATATTATAGTTAGGGAACATGATTAGGTTTGATTAAGTAACCTCCCTAGCAGCACTAAACATGGCTCATTCATACTCATATATATGTGTTGATTATGTGTGTTACAGTACATGTCTCAACCACCCATCATACAAGTGTCGCGACCTCCCACCATACATGGATCGTGACCACCAACTCTTCAAGGTGTCACAATCACCATCACCCATGGCATCTCGATCGTGACCAACATCCATGATGTCACAACCGCGACACACCAAGGGAAGACTTGTCTTGTTCCACTAGGGTTTTGAACACCCATGGAAGAACATGTCGTGACCTCAAGAAATAAGGACCCATCTCGACCTCAGACCAAGAGCATCTCGACTGAAACCATACCTAGGTCATGACCAAACTGAAGCTACGTGTCACGACCATCACTAGGGTGATGTCTTGACCCAAAACCAACCATGTCAAGGTGTCTTGATCCAAGGTAAAACAAGGTATAAGACTCACTAAAGGTCAAACCACCACCAAAACAAAGGTCTGTCTTCACACAAGAATTAATCATGATCAAAACAGAAGACTCCTTCCACTAAAATAGAACATAAAACTAAAGGAAACCATCAAGAACAAAAATAAGAAAGGCCCAAACAAACCGACCACCAAAACCCTAGAAAGAGCATCATGAAACCATCATGAAAACACCTCATGCAAGAGGAATTAAACCGCATTTAACACCTCCAAAACAGAACCTATACCCCATATAACATCAAAGCACACAAATACCATGCATGCAACCAAAATCAAGGTCAAAAGATAGGGGAAAACCACCAATACACAAACAATCACTAAAACCAGGTCCCATCAATTAGGGTTTTGGATTCCAAGCTAACTAAGCATGCTAACTACCATCAAATAAGATCTAGATCATGGAATTATCTCTTCGCACACTAGGGGTACATTTTAGGCAGAGAAAATAGAAACATGCATGTATGAAATGTGCAATAATAGAGAGGGAAAAATGTTATATAACCCACCTATTTTGGAGAGAGAACAAGATCCAAGCTCAAGCTCCAAAAGAGGGAAGGAAGCTCCATTAAGGATCATCACTTCAGCCACAAGATCACCTCCAAAAAGAAGAGCACCTTGGTCAAAGGTAGCTCAAGAAAAGGGAATGAAAGAACCCTATGCCACACCAAAGAAATAAGGGGAAAAATAGAGAAGAAGCTTCCTATCACTTGGGTGTCACCTTGTCAAAACACGGCCTATGTCCCTTGTAATGAGAAGCTTACTCTCAAGAACGACCACCACGCCAAAACATTGTCTAAGGCTGATAAAGGAGAAGAAAATGGGGTAGAGGATAAAAAAGAAATGACATCAAGGAAAGGCAAACACTTACCAAGGCTGGAGATGACCAAGGATCACCACATGCAAGGGATCCGATCACCAAATATCCAAGGATCAACCCTTTCTAGCTCCTCAAGGTTCCAAGGATGACAAAGCTAGGAAGGACAAAGAAGATGGCTGAAAAGAGTTGCTCGCATGGTGAGAAGAGGGTTTATAAAGCAAAGGAGGAGAGAAGTAGGGTGGGGATGAGGTGTCAATAAAATAGGGCTCCAAAGGGACCCTTGTCCACCCAAGAAACTAACATGCAACCACTTGAAACACACATGCATGATATGGTGATAAAAACTATGTTGGGTCTCGACCACTTGGGTCTCCCAACACATGGTTGAGACAAAGCACCAAAACACAACATGGTCGTGACAAGAGGGGTCACCAACAAGCTAGGTCAAAACATCCCACAAGAAGGCAACTATCTCGACCCAAGATACCCACAACCACCTTGGTCAAGAAAAAACCATGCAAGGGAGGTATCTCGACCGTGACACCCCTCAAAACACCTTTTCAAGGTTGAGAAAAGGGTCGCCACCTTCAACAAGGTACACATAGCCAAGGCACATCAAACCCTAGAAACCCTAATCACCTCTAGTGATATCACCACTCAACCAAAACTCAAACAAGGCACCCCAAAGCACCCAATTCTCTCTCATGAGGACAAGAGATAGAAGGAACACTCTAGAGGTAGTAAATTGCAAGATAACCCTCACATATGGGTAAATTAAAATGTAGCCCAAAACAAGCACAAAAAGCACAAACATCATCCAAACGAGCTCAAACTAGAAACTAAATCTCTCTACAATCTCTAAGATCATCTCAAAGGACAGAACTAGGTTCTAAACACCTCATCAAGCCAAAGAAAATAGGGTTAACCCAAAACATAAGTTAGGGGTCTTACAAATGTACTCAAGGATCAACACCATTATGAATGATCTTGCCGTTCTAGGTCATCATATGGATCGGGGAGAGATAAATTCAAATATCCATACAACTCTCCCCAATAAGTGGCAATACAAGGCGACCTACATTGAAGAAGAAAAATCTCTTGGTGATATTATTAGTGAAGAACTCATAGGAAATCTACAAGCCCATGAAGTTAAACTTGACAAGAAAGATGAGGAAGAGAGAGAAGAATAGAAAGAGCTCAAGAGAATGAAGAAAGATGAGATCAAAGCCCAAAATGAAGCTATTGTTAGTCAAGATTCTCCATTATCTCAAGTTGAAGAATATACCATGTACTCCAAAGGTGTACTTCATAAAGGCAATCCTTCCTTCTCCACCCGGTGCTTCAAATGTGGAAAGAAGGGTCACTACACAGAAGATTGCCCACACGAAAAAAATACTCATCATCACAAGAGAAAGGGAGAGAAGCATAAGAAGAAGGAGAAATGGCACAAAAGCTCTAGTGACTCTTACAACTCAAGATCAAGTGAAGAATCTAGTAGACGAACTAGCTCAAGCTCTAGTGAAGATGGAGAATGCCACTTTGCTCTCATGTCAAGTTAAAATGAAGACTCAAATGAGGTAAATCTAAACTCTTTATATAATTTTTTAAATTGCAAATATTCATGCTAATCATGTCTCTCTTAAGTCTACTAAAAAGAAAAATCTTGCCATAATTGTTGATAACTTGCATGAAGAAAAAAATGATCTCGAACATACTAAAATTTGTTTACAAAATGATGTTAATGATCTCAAAAAGGCTTTTCTATAACTTGAATTGGAATTCAATAGTGTTGAGATAGAAAACAATGCTTATCTTAGACAAGTAGATGCTCTTAAACTTGAAAATTCTAATTTGCTTGATAAGATTAGATTTCTAGAATCTCAACCTCTTATGCCTATTTCTAATGAAGAGCATACTAAAATTGTGAAATCTCTCATGCTTGATATGAATGTTCTTAGAAATAAAAATGAGGACAAATATTTTGTGTTGCAAGGAATATAATCTGAAATTAGTATTTACCTTTCTAAGATTGCTTTGCTTGAAAAAGAAAATGCATCCTTGCTTGCCACAATTAATGTCCTTGAATATTGTTCTAGTTCAACTAGTAGAGAGAATAATGTTGCTGCAATTCATATTGAAAAAGATTCTTATATGACAAAAGCTCTTTGCTTAGAAACTAATCTTTTGCAAGCTAGAGATGATATCAATCAGTAGTCTTTTACTATTACTTCTCTTATGCATGATAATAATAGTTTGAGACCCTCTATACATAGATTCTTAGATGATAAAAAGATCTTAATCAAATCCTAGATCATACTACCAAACAAATGGGTAGAGATGGCATCAGACTTGATAGTAGCCAAAGGAACAACAAAGATAAAGGACATTTAATTTCAATGAAGAATCCTCTAGTTCCAAATCTATGGGATCATGTAATCATTGCAATGAAATTGGCCATTATGCTACATATTGCACTTTTAGAAAAGAACCCAAGAAAAATAGGACGTAGGCTGCTAAGCTAACCCTTTTAGACCCAAAAATATGATTGGGACCATTTCATATTTCTTTTTATAGGTCACTTGCTAATGGATTGACTTGAGCTATTGATTTGCAAATTGATTTCTCAATCCACGTAAAAGAAGAAAGGTGAGATGTGTATGGGGTGGAAACAAGTGGAAAAGAAACGGTAAGAACATAGGAAATGGTATTCTTGCTCATATCCAATCATAGCTTGTTTCTGCCAAGTTTGTATGCATTAGTTTTGATATTGGTATGTCTATATATATATATATATATATCTTGCAATTACCTATTTTGGGTTGTTATGCATGTTTTGATGGTGATATCTTTGACTCTCTTGGTTGTGATCTAAATTGCTTCCTTTCTGCTCTAACTTGCCACATCTATATAGTAGTACATCTTTTTGATGCAACCTAAGGTTCTTAGTGGTAATAATCTTTTGGTATTGATTCATATTTGATAGTGAGTAATATCTTTCATGCTTTTGAAATTGAATATATCTTTGTTTGGATATTACTCTTCATCTAATCATAGCTTGTTCTTTGACTTTCATATCTACTATATTGAGTTACATGCTTGCATAACATTGGTTTTCTTATTTCTTCAATCTTAATTTGCTTCATACATGAATTGCTTGGACAAGGCCCTAGTTTTTGCTCTTCTACTCCCTTTTTTCTAACAAGTTGTGATTTAGCTCTTCAACCCCTCACTTTTTGAGATGACAAATGGGGAGAAGAATTGTCTTATGTAAAGGGGGAGAACACATATATGTAGAACATATATGATTAGAAGACATGGTTTCTATATAAATTATGAAAGCTTACCATGAAGGAGAAATAACATCAATTTAGGGGTAGTATGTGAAGTCCATTATCATCAATTGAGGGGGAGAATATGAACTCAATTCTATTGAAACCCCTAGGTTTCTCCAAAGGTATGATTTTACTTAAATGCTTTCAATACATTTATGGAATGGTTTATCATCTTCAAAGGGGGGATATTAACTCAAAGTCTAATTGACTCTCAAAGTCAAATTGACTAAACCCTTGTTTTGATCATGACTAACCATTCCACTTATTTGTGTCTTATGCTTCTACTTGAGTGATTTTAGATTAGGTATAGACACACTCCAAATGCCCTAACTTGAGCATCCTATCTTGGAGAAACACAAGTCAAAATCAATGCAAGTGCACTTTTGTGGAATATGCCTCAAATCAATTAGAATCATGTTGTAAATCACTTATAATGATTGCATGACTTATAACTAAGATTATAAAAAAATAGGAGAACTTAAATCACATATTTAAGCACTTTTATGGATTTTTTCAAAATTCATCACATGGACTTTTGTCGGTTGAGTTTCATCTAGGATAAACTCAACTGACACCCTTAATGGATCTTAAGAACTGCCAGGGTTATCTGAGTTTCCCCGGGACAAACTCAACTAACATTGGTACACATGAAAATCAATTTTTAGCTATTGGATGAGTTTCATCCGAGATAAATTTGACCGACAACTCAAAATTGATTTATCGCATAACACTATCAGTCGAGTTATCTTTATTGAAATTCAATCGACTACACTCTACGAAATGTGTAGAAAAAGTGTTTCTAACCATTGGAGTGTTGAAAACTTAAAAATATATCCATTAAAACACCCCAAGTGGCTAGAATTTATCCTTAAGTGCTTCTACTGGCTAGTAGGCATCCTTAACTATAAATAGGACCCCTTGAACTTCATCCCATGGTTAGCCAAGAACTATGAAGGTCTTGATATTATAATTGAGTGCCTCCAAGAGACTCCTTGTACTCTTAAGCTTAATCACTTGCTACATCCATTAGAGTGAGTAGGTGGTTTGTAAGAGAGCTAGTCCTACATGTATATCTTGTGAAACTCTCACTTCCTCCACCTCCTAATATCTCTTTCTACCATAAATATGAAGGTTCGCTCTCTTGGATAAGAGAGGTGAATAATAAGAAGGAAATGAGTCCCTTGGTGAAATATTCTCCTTGGTGAAGGTGAAGTCAAAGGTGGAAGATCTAAGTCAAGAGTAGATAATTCCCTCAAGGAAAAATACTTGTTGCAAGAGTGGGTAAGTCATTGGTGAAGGCGGAAGACTCATTACAAAAGTGGGTAACTTCTTGGTGAGGTAGAAGACTCTTGGTTATGGATGGATAAGTAATTTGTGAGGTTATTGGCTCCCTTGTCCTCAAAGGGAAGGTTGGGTATCCTACTCTCGAAAAAGGAAAATCATATGTTGTAACTCTTATAATGGAATATAAGGAGTGAGACATGGTTGAAAAATCTTAGAGGTTGACCTCCCTAGGTAGTGTATGTACATATCCTAGTTTGTAGTTTGGAACCACTATACATAGCTTGTGTTGTTGTTATTATTCAATCTCTCTCATCCTTTCTATGTATGTTTAGTTGCACTCAAATTCCATATATGCAACCTTATCTCTTGATATAATTTGAAGGTCTAATGAATTTCATTTAAGTGTTTTTATCTCTATTCAACCCCCTTTTATAGAGCTCATTGATTCTAAAAGTTACTCTCAATTACTTTAGTATTGATGACCTTGCATTGTTAAGTATCATCCCAACTATTGGTCATACTTGTGCATAGTAATTATTTCTAGCCACAATAACATCTAATTTCCATTTAGAATGCCTTTTCTAGACTTGTTATCCATGTTAAAAAAATTCATGCATTCCTCATGATTGTGCTATCATTGGTTGATGTCGATGAGGTTTGGCCACAATAGGGTAGGTCATTCGTTGACCAAATATTACATTTTATTAAATTAAGTCATGGATTTGGATATTCAACACCATTTTTAGGTACTCATAATTTGTTTAGTATTGTTCATTAGGCCTAGTTGAGTATTAGCCCAGTTGTAAGTCAAACTTGTGGTTGTTCATTGGACCTAGCCTTATAGGGTCTGAGATCCATTTGCCATGCACGTCCTAAACATGTTTATCCATTACTAGTTAAGGCACACATTCTGAATTCCTTATGATTGCAATGATATTGGTTCATTTAAATGAGGCGTGGCCATTACTTTATCATACACACACAATTATGTCACTAGCACATTAGCTTAGGTCATTAGTTTGCTAAATTTCAAGTTTGACCAATTAATTATTGGCATTGGGTGTTGAATACAAATATAAGTTACTCTCAATTAGTTTAGGATTGTTCACAACACATCATTAAGTATTATGGGTATGAATTCCATTTGGTATTCCATTCCTAAACCTATTTTCCTTGTTCATTACATGTACATATTCCATAAGATCGTATGGTCATTGATTGATGTAAATGAGGGTTGGCAAAATTTTAGCAGGTCCATTTGATCATTATACCCACTTAAGTATTAGTCCAGTTGTTGGTCAAACATGTGGATATTAATCAGATCTAGCCCTAATAGGTTCTGAGATCCATTTGGCATGCATATCCAAGTCATGTTTCTCCATGATTAGTTGATGCACACATTCTAAATTCCTTATGATTTTGATTTCATCGGTTCATTTAAATGAGTTGTGGCTGTTACTTATGTATGACACATCCAATTATGTTGTGGACACATTAGGACAGTCATTAGTTTAGTGAATGTCATGTTTGACCAATTCAATTAACATAGAGGATGTTTAACAACAATATTAGTTACTCTTGAATAGTTAAATATTGTTGACCATGCATTGTTAAGTATTAGGGGTCTTATTTCCATTTAGTGTGCCTTTCCTAAACCTATAATCCATGTTTGATACATGCACAAATTCCATCTGATTGTATTGTGACTGGTTAATGTAATTTTGTCGACACTAGGGCATGTCTAGTTGTTCATTATGTCTACTTAAATATTATCCCAACTGTTGGCCAAATCCATGGATGTTAATTGGACCTAGCCCTAATAAGGTTTGAGATCCATTTGGCATACATTTCTTAATGATGTTTCTCCATGATCACTTGATCTAGATATTCTGGATTCATTATGATGGTGCCATGATTGGTTGGTTTAAATGAATTGTGACCCTTACTTATGTATGTACACAACCAATTATGATGTGGACACACTAGAGTAGGTCATTAGTTTATTAAAAATGTCAAGGTCGACCAAACATCAATATTAGTTACTCTCAACCAATTTAATAATGTTGACCATGCATTGATAAGTTATGAATCTAATTTCCATTTGGTATGCCTTTCCAAAACCTATACTCCGTGTTCAATACATGCATGGTTCTATAGGATGCCATTGGTTGATGTAAATGAGGTTTTGCACATTAGGTTAGGCTCATTTGTTCATTAAGCCTACTTTGTGGATGTCAATTGGGCCTAGCCCTAACATGGTCTAAGATCCATTCAACATGCATTTCCTGATCACGTGTCTCCATGATTAGTTGATGCACACATTCTCAATTTCTTATGATTGTATTGTGATTGATTGATTTAAATGAGGTGTGTCCATTACTTATATATGTACACACCCAACTGTGATGTGCCCACATTAGGGTAGGTCAATGTTAGCATTGGGAATGCATGTTATTGTTAGTACTTTCTATTGTGACCAATTTATTGGCAATCATGCCATGGTTTAAGGTATGGCCATAACCTCCAGGCATCAACATGTTTACTATTAAAGGTCTCTGTATAATTAGATTTGACCATTAGTTCTACACTTCCCAATAAAAGAACATCAATTTTCTAAAGATGCATGCTTTTACTTGCGCATGGTTCTAAATAGAGTTGAACATTAGTCTATATCAATCATATTTTCAATATGGTAGCTAGATGGGTAAGCAAACATACAATGTACAATAATTTGAGAAATAAAACTAATTATTTGCTATGTCACCATTCTAAGTCAACTTTATTTTGATATAGTGTCCATGGTGTTACAAGAGCATGGTGTGTAGACATTTCAACTATAAATCTAGCGCTATGTACATCACGTTTTAATATGTTGCATTATAGGATGTGTTAAGTTGCAACACGTTTTGAAGTGTGATGATTTACATGTATATATAATGATTAAATCATAATTGACCCCCACACTCATTTAAAAATGATCTATTGTGATTTAGAAATGTTGTTTAGGGTTAACTATTCATAAATATTGAAAGTCAACAATAATTGTAATCTTGAATTATGTGTTTGGAAAATAAGAAGATTCCTTGATCCTAATATTAGTGCATTCCAACCTATTGGCTGATATATTTACAAGTTGTCTACCAAGGTGGTCCCTTTATTATGGATAGGGACCCTTCTAACAAGTCAGTGCGTGACACCGAAACTCTAGGTTTAGCCCTAATTTTCCCTTTATTGCTTAAAGATGAGTTTTAGTTTTGATGAGTGTCGTGTTAATGTAGACATTAGACCTAGTCCTCATAGGGCCTGAGTTCCATTTGGTATGCTTTTGCTTAACCTGTTGTCCATGTTTACACATAGTACTATCAATATTGTCATGTTATCTAGGCAAACAATCCTAATTTGTTTGCACGCAACTTGTTTTTACTTCATCATAACTGAACATCACTATTCTAAACATGCATACACTTACTTGCATATTGTTCTGAACAAAGATGACCATTATCTGGCATAAATTACATTTGGTCCTCCATTGCATGTGCTAATTTGTACAAAATTGATTGATTTTTGTGGATGTTGTGTAGTTTAATACCGAAACTCACATGCACTATGAGATTGTCATGCACATAATTCATATTACTTTATGTTATGTACTTTTTTTTTGAAAAAATGAAACCATCAATTCATATTTTCATGTTTGTGTTCTAATAAAGTTTAATCTTCCCATAGGCACTACACAAGTTTTCCACCAGTCGATATTGTCTTGTTCTTCTATGACCAAATCCTCGACTCCTCCAATCCAAGGTTGCAGTTGCCATTTGTGCCACCAACTTATGGGGCTCCACCGATGTTGCTTTTGCATGTGCCTCCTCCCATGGGATGATCGCCACCCACTTTCCGTGCATCTCAAAACACCTTTTGGTATGACATCTATGTGGCAGACATACAATGGTTGTGTAGGAGTTAATGAGCCCCAACTATCAGGTTGAGACCAAGCACTTCTTATGAGTGGAACTCTACGCAAGGTGGTGACACATGTGGCCATGATGGAGCTTCCACATAAGGACTAATGATGGCTTGTTTGAATTATGTCCCACAAGACATCTATTAGTTTATATATGTTAGTTATCCTACATTTCATTTCAATTATCCTCAAACTTATGAGCAGTTGTAATATTTATTAGGTTCCCCATCACTAGTGTTTAATTCTATGTGATGTGTCAATCATGTTAAATTTCTGTATGGCTTTTCTAATACTAAAAAGTTTGTAACAAGTTTATGTTTATGCATGATTATTATCACATAAGAAAAAAGTATTTGAATTTGGTTTTTGACACTATTATAAATGGCATGTCTTGGATTGAATTATAGGACATGGATCCAAATGCTAATACATAAACACATGACCTATTGGGAAACATGTTGGACATTATTGTGCAGCCATCAAACATAAAAGTTGAATAAATTGCACAGTCCATCATGTACAACTACAAAGATTATGTATTGATTAAACATGATTAGGAGTGGTAACCAAAATGTATTGGAATCTGATGTATTGGAATCAGATAGGAAGAGGGATTATGACCTATACCAAATGAAAACTCAAAATCTATCAGCTCTAGTTGATGAGCTGAAAAGGTGTCAATTGCTAGAATGTAGCAAGGGTGTTTCATCTATAGAGATGATATGGTACTTCCTCCAGATGGTTGGCCATGGACACCAACTATGTTCCAATGGAGAACTACATCCAATCAAGGGAGACAATAAGCTGGAAGCTAAATGAAGCATTGCCAGCCATTTGTACATAGTGTGATTAGTAAGTGATGATGCTTATCACACCAACAATGACACACCATCAAATTAGGGACTACCCAAGGTTCTATTTAACATGATGTGTTGTCTTGCATACTATATGAATTATTATTGATAAAAAAATCTTATTTTAGGATTTCATAGGGGAACTTGATGGGACATACATTCCTGTGTTAGTTTGAAGGGATAAGCAAAATCAATACCACAATTGCAAAGGGCTAGTCTTGCTTAACGTGCTTGCTATTGTAAACATTAACATGGAGTTTACATATATTATAAAAGGGTGGGAGGATTACATAGTACATATGAGGATCCTACAGGAAACAAAAACCACTAGAGGATTTCATGACCCGAATGGTAAGTATTGCCTAGTTGATGTAGGGTACTCTACACCATTGCCCCCAAACTACAACACAACTTATCACTTAACTGAGTACATAGGCAACAAACAAGCGTACATGAACAAGAAAGAGTTGTTCAACCACAAACACACAACTTAGGAACATGGTCAAAAGAGCATTTGATGTGTTGAAGATAAGGGTTTTAAAGCTCAAATACTTTTTCTTTTCTAGAGTTGCCTTAAGCATAGAAGCTAAACAACCATGAATATGGCTTGAACTGAGCTTTATACTAAATCAAAGAAGGTATAGAGACGAACTAATAAACAAACCACATAGAGTACTATTAAAGAAAGAATGATAAGGGAAGGAGAATGATATTTGAAGCCAACAAAAGTAGCTCAAGAATGGTGTTACATAACCTATGAAGACACAATGACTTATTATATCAGCTGGATGGATTATCTACAACTTTATACAATGCCAATGTGATGATGGTCGGATGATGGAAGAGTATGATGAAGAAACACCTAATGTAGGAGCCCTAAACCAAGAAGCAGAATTAAACTCATTGCAATAAAAAACCAAAGCCGATCTTCATGCGGGTGAGAGGCTACATGAAGGCATAACCACTCTACTTTGTGAAACACATTGACTTGCATATTTGACCAACATAATTCATGCAATTGAGTGTTCTCTACCAATATTAGGTACTTACAATTTATGTAGTACTGTTCATTATACCTAGTTACGTATTACCCAGTAGTTCAACATAATTGTGGTCAGTAACAGGAACTAGTCTAATAGGGTAGGAGATCAATTTCTGAACATTTCATAAACCTATTTCTCCATGATAAGTTAATGCATGCATTCTGAATTCCTTGTGAAAATTCTATGATTGGTTGATTTGAATGAGGTGTGACATTACTTATGAATGTACACACACAATTATGGTGAGGCCACATTAGGACAGGTGAAGTTTATTCAACATCTCATCCATTGATGTTTGTTACTACTTCAACGATGATCAAGTATTCTATCTAAACTATTTCCTTTTAGACAAAAGACAATACAATGTCGAAATGCTATTATGGCCTTTCCTGCATAGTATGTGTATATGTTGATGACACTAATTCCAGTAAGGGCCAGTGGGAAGACAAGAATCCCCATTTCCTATATTGTACTTGCGGACTAGGTCTTGTACCAACACATGTTGCATAGTGATGGCAACCATCGATTCCAACACAACGTGACCTCTTTGACTGCAATGAGGGATGAAATTATCGAACAACTTAGTTATGCAAGGAGTGAACATAGGCAATGGTCTATTTCTTGTGACTAGGTGTCCTAGTCAAAAGTAGATACGAGTTGTCTTCTTATAGTAATCAATACTCTTAAAAGAAGATGCGACGATCCACGAAAATGACTTCACCCCCAAATAGATAGTAGTACTTCTAAATAGGAGTATGGATTGAATGGCTCTTAGGTGGCATTGCTTTTCCATATAAATTTTGAAACTCTATTTTTGTCTGTGTTACACTACCATTGTATGTGCTAAGAAAGTTTGTTGTGTTATGTGTCAAACTTGAAATTTTGGATTTAACTAATGCATTGTGTTACTAATCAAAATTAGTATGCCTGATTGCAATGGATACTTCTCATGGTCTTCAATGTACCTATGTAAAATCAACTTCTCTGTATGTTAATACTGAAGATGCATGTTTGTATGGTTTTGGGAGGCTCAACAAACATCCCGAAAAAATGTATTACATATATTAAGCAAGAGAGTTAAATGATATAAATTCCAAAACGTTAAATATTAATAATTATAACAAAGATAAGGTCATAACTTTCAGTAATGATAATAGGAATCATATTGATGCCAATATTTTCACTGGGTGGTTGAACTCCCACCTACTTCATGATCTTTGCAAATTGAGATTAAGTTACTCAACAATGAATGCAAGTTTGTCTGGGGACAAGAAATGAAGCTAAATGACTATGTTGAAATGAATCATGACATAGGAGATGTGTACTATTCGTATAGGATTGAGTATGACTCACTGTACATCAAATTTAATAGGTTAGAGGACATTGATCACATTCTACACATTCCTTCCCCTATTCTTACCCCTTGAACTGAAATGAATTCTTATAATGGGGTGTTGTTTTTGATTCGTGGATGATGAATTTTCTTTCATTGGAACTACAAATAGTTTTATGTGGCTAGTGTATTTGCTTATTAGTACAACTTCCAAATTGCATATGTTATTTTTTCATAGCTTGCTTATTTTCATTGACTCAAAATTTGTAGCTGATATGGTACTTATCCTTTTTATAACTTATTTGCAAATTTTCATATTCATACTTTAAAACTTGGACTACTCATTATTCTTATTTATGACAATAAATAGGTAATCACATATTGTAATGTATCTTTGTTTTGGATAACATGTGTATATTTTCAAAATTACAACAACAATCATGATATTTTAATATAGTGATTTGACGATAATATGAATAAACTTCAATGAGTCATGAAGCATATGAGGCTCTAGGTGTGACACTATGACGTCAATATGATTTAATAGATGCAAAAATGGGAGATTCACTCATCATGCTTGGAGGGAGGCCGTTCATGATTTTCACACATCACTGGGTATGAGTAACCCAAACATGAATATCATTAAAACCTAGTGGAAAGTTTTAAAGCATGAATATGCAGTGCCACAAACATTCCATACCTTCAAACATACTTATCCAATAGGGGTAATGTACAACCTTGGCCATTACAAAAATTTTCACCCAATTATCCAAAACTACAACCACCTTTGGATATTTTGTGCAAGGGGAATCCATCATTTAAAGATGCTAGATTGAATGTACCTAATGGGGTCAATCATTAACTCTGGGATGGTTGGTGACATCAATGATAATGGTGATCATTTAAAAGAATTGTAGCACTTTTCACTATTAACCAGTTGTGTTGGATGCATGGCTTGGAAGAAAAATAGTTAGTGGAAGTATATGTTGATTATTACAGTTCATTCCATAGTTCTAATATTTACCATGTTCCAAGCCATACCTATGTATTATTCATCAATCATAAAACAACATTAGCAGTTATCATAAGTTAAATTTCTAATATTTTCATATCCCTAAGAACAACTATGATGCACTCTTATTGTATGGATAACAGATTATTTAGAGTTGGTTTTGTTAGCATTATGTTTGAAGATGAGCTTATTCCTCTATGGAAATATATATTCATTATTGAATATATTAACATATTCATCATGCATCAAGCTTTTCGATTATATATGTGAACTTGTATAAAGTAATGTATCTACTTATGTAGAACAAAGGTACATATAAATTATTTGCATAAAACATTAGCATAAAGATAAAAATAAATATAATAGCTACCAATTTATTTCATGTTATATTTCTCAATTTACAATACAATAATGCTTTCTTCATTCCATGTTTATAGTAGTACTTTTGACACAATGGAACTGCAATAATCTCAATTAGCTTGGGATTCCAACATCCAAACAAAACCAAACTAAAACAAGATCAGAACCAGTCTGGGTTAATAAACAAAATTAGACTGAATTAAATTCAGTCCAATATTGATATCTGGACTATGACTAACCCAATTCGGATTACAAAATCCCACTACTATTCCAAATAGGGGCTAGGGCTTTTATGACTTGGTAACTTGTTTTTATTTATTTACCATGTGAACACTAAATAAAGGCATTATTCATACTCACTTACCCCAAAAAATGCTTTACTTAGAAAAAAATGATAAATATAATGCATAGAGTTTCTAGATAAAATTAAACGTAAAGTTAACCAATCATAAAGGGAGGGATAAAAAAAGATAACACTCCTGAGGAGGATCATTAGCTATTTCTTCTTAATAAGGACATGCTCTCCCATGAACAACCTATTCATAAACTATGGTTTGATCTTTTCAAAACTCATATAAGGAAAGGATTATAAAATTTGTTCTAAAATAAAAAAAATATATTTCTACTCCTAAGACCTCTAGTCGGCTACATCTCATCGAAGAACTGAGGCCCAAAAGCCAAAATAGAACTTTGAGGTAGAGACAAAGATCACTTTGTGATCTTTCTCAAAGGTGAGAAAGAATTGAAGCACACTCTACTAGAAGGGCACTGGTTCATTAAGTTAAAGACAATCCTTTTGAAAAAGTGGGAACATGGTTTAATGGAGAAAGAAACACTTACAAGCCTCCTCGACTAGATCAAATTCACAATCACCCCTTAGATATCTAGAGTGATCCAATCCTAATGAGGACAAGCAAGTTCGTTAGTTGCCTTCTTGACATGGATGAACTAAAAAAGAGCAATATATACCTAGGGTATGCAAGGATGAATGTCACAATGTCTATTGATTCAATGTTAATTAAAGATTTGCCAATTATCAGTGGTAAAGGTGTGGAATGCACCGCCAAATTCCACTATGAGTGGTTGTTGATTTGATGCAAGCATCATGGTGTGCTCGACCATTAAGACACATAGCATAAAGATAGCAGAATAGGTTCTCAAAATCTCAATCAAGATAAGAAGATATGCACTGTGAGAGTTTGAGTGCATGGTAATTGTGAGAAACCAACTGAAGATCATAGCCATGACAATCAAAAAATATTATAGGTATAAGACTTGATAATAGTAAACTACACTCATGTTCTATTTTCTAAAATAGATACAGAGGTCTAAAACCTAATGAAGCATACTTCATATTGGTAAGGAATAAAAAGAATATCCGCTTCTCAATTTATCATTCATCCAAGCATAGAAGTTGGAAGCCTCCTTTAAATCAGTTAAATGACCTTGACATTGACTCCATAGTTTATAATATTCTCTTTATGACGATTTCACCATTTCATTGATGTGTGTCTAATGCTTCTATTGAGAATGTTTATGATTGAATAGACACTATCAAAATGTACCAAATAAAAAACCCTATAAACTAGAGGAAACAAGTCAAGTCATGCATTAAGATCAAAGTTAAAAAATAGATAGAGTTTATGTATATCTTTGGTGTAAATCATTTGTACTCGCCATTTGACTTGTAATAAAGATCAAACATTTATATATTATATTAGAATGGATTTAATTACATGTTAGAACATATAGAAAAACTCAAAACATCAAGTATCATTATTGAGATTTCTATGAGGAATCTTAGTTGACCCCACTACAGAGGCTTTTGTAAATACCTGCATCAACCAAGTTTCTCCTGACAAAACGTCTAACCAAAATAAATCCACAAACCCAAAAAGTGTCATCAAAAAAGATTTCATGGGAGAAACTTGACTGACTAGCCTAACCTGGGTCGATCATAAGTATCCATTGATTGATCATTCTTTGGGGAAACTTAACTAACTATTGATTTTTTCAAGTGCAAAAATAGATAGAGAGGGGGATAGAAAGTGTATATATAGTCGTTGGACATCTACCACTCTACCAAAAAGCTATAATTCAATATAATCACATCTATTGTCTAGTAGGTACACTCATCTATAATAGGACCCATATGGGAGCTTTTCAAGTTTACCCACTAGATTAACTATAGTTGAGAGAAAATGTCTCAAAGAGCCCTTAATCACTCCCTTGTACTTGATCAGTTGCTTATATCTTATAGTGAATAGGCTACTTGTAATTGATAGATCACTAATTTTATATTGAAGCTATCCTCTCTCTGTCAATATATTTCTTTTGTAATAGCTGATTGAATCTCTTCCTTGTCTAGTGAAGGTGTAGGGAAGGCATCCCTTGTTAAGGGTAGGTAAGACCCATGTTAGGTTATTGTCTCCTTGCTAGGAAAAGGAAGGTGGTTACTATATATATATGAAAAGATAGGTATTCTTAGTGTATTATCTTGTGGTGATGATACTAGGTGATACTCAAGGTTTGAAAATCCTAGAGGTTGACCGTTCTAGGTAGTGGAGCTAAAACCTTTAGATCCAAAAACACTCTTAATACTTTCCTTAAAATTGTATTTGATGAATATCACCCCCACTTTCTTTAAATACCTGTTTCACTTATCTTGTGATATAATTTCCATCACCTCCTCTTGACCATGTTGTTCCTAAAAGTGGTATCATATGAAGATCTTCACAATGAAAATACTCCCACAAATATGAAAAAATGGGCGACAACATGTTGGGCCACTCAACAATGAAGGGGGCTACTCTATCCACCCATCATCCATAATGGTTTGAACTACTAATAGTGGATGCCATACATTCATTTTTACATACAAGAGATAAGCTTCGAGATTTGTAATACACTGGCTCTCCCATTCATCATGCTTACTGATGACTTGACCACATTGTATGAGGACATCATAAAAAAATCTTAACTCAACACTGACAATTAACATCATATGTGTTTCTCACTCTCCCTCCAAGTTCAAACAAATATCTTGTTGTGAGAGGACAGTGCAATTTTGGAGGTTGCTTTGTGTTACTCATGAAGGTACAAAGCAAGTGAAGGACTTCAAGATCAACATACTCCAACACCAGCTTGAGACAAAATCCACAGTGGAGATGTATCCAAGATTCTCCACCATCATGAGAAGCCTTGGTTATTTTTGCAGGCATGTGTAGTCCAAGGAGAAATGTGGTAAAGTTCTCTACTCCCTCACCTACTTCTTTGAGAATCATATAATAGTCCTTCAACCTACAAAAGCTTCAAGTAGAAGATCTAATAGGTAACCTTCAAACCTACAAAGTTAAGTTCATTGGTAGAGATGAAGAAGATAAAGAGGAGTCCTCGAGAAAGAAGAAGGATGTTTCATTCAAATCTCAAGAATCTTACTCCCATGAATATCACTCCCCAAATGAAGAAGAGGCCATGCAGGCTAAAGGCAATCCATTAAAGGGCAATCCCAACTCCTCCTCTTCCTGGTGGTATGAATGTGGCAAAAAAGGACACTTCAAGAATGAATGACCAAAGATGAAGAAGCATAATAAACACAAGGGCCACAAGAAGAGGGGATGTAGATACAATAAGTAGGAAAAGTACTAGATGAGAGACATGAAGGAAAAGAATGTCAAGGAAGTAGCCTATAATGCTTCTTCAGACTCTTCTCAAAACCTCAAGTGGTTCAAGTGAAAGTGAAGAATACGAGTGCAACATGGGCCTCATGGAAAGATCAAATGAAGGTGATGGGGTAAATGTTTTAAATCTAATGATGTCTCTAAATATGCTTTAATTGATTTGATAGTTGACTCTTGTGTCTGTCTTGATGCTTGCAAGGCTAGGAAGAATAAGCTTGCTAAAATTTTCGATACTCTATATGAGAAGGATGATATGGACCATGTTAAGCTTTTCATGTTAGAAGATATATTATATTAAGGATCTCAACCTTGATTTATAATTAAAATACAATGGTCTTGAGGTAGATAAAAATACTTATCTTAATCAAATAAATTCTAGTAAAAATACAAATGCTTTTTTCTTATTGAGATAAATTCTCTTGAATCTCCTATCTTTCCCAATAAAGTGATATTGTTTCTTTTACTCTTGAGAATTATTCATATTTTACTAAAGCTTTATGTTTAGAATATGACCTCATTCATGCTAATGATGATATTTCTAGTCTCTCTTCTACTTTTGTGTCTCTTACCTAAGATGAACTCTTTTTTAAAGCTTCTTTGCAGAAGTTTATTAAGGATAGGAAGAATATTTATGGAAGCATACACCATGATACTAAACAAATTGGTAGATATGGTATTGGGTATGATGATGGTAATGTGAACAACAAGGTCTAGGGGTCTATGATATTCCATGTAGAATCTTGTAGTTCCTAAGGTAATATTTTCTACAACTTTTTGAGAAAGAATAATCACCACTCTAAATGTTGTGATTTTAAGAAAATGGGAACCAAGAATATTATATTCTATGTTCCCAAGATAACTCAAACCCAAAAATTCGAATGGGGTTTGGTATTTCTTCATTGTTGGAAATTTGCATATATATTGTAAATAGTGGTTTCTCCAAGCACATGACTGGAATGAAAAGATACTCAATCACTTAAGAAGAAGAATGGCTGATCAACTACTTTTGGTGACAATGGTAATGGTAAAGCAATGTAGGTGATTCATTGTGCATAAATAATGTTAACTTGTAGATAGCCAACATACAATCTTAATAGACTCAACCATGCAATAATAGCTATCTTGTTCTATGTGCTTCTTTGAAATGACTCTTACTAGATTCCCTTACATTCAATGTTGTATACACGAGAAGTAGGAATGGTAACCTTTATAATAGTGTTCTTTTTCACTTTTAGTACTATTTTTGGTAAATGTTTAGTTGTATATAAGCATGATGTTTCTTTATACCACAGACAACTTGGTCATGTAAATATTCATCAATTGAAGAAAGTAACGCTAAAAGTACTTATTAAAAGGACATCATTATTTAGATATGATAAGGATGAGGAATTGCAACACTACTCTCAAATAAATAGAATCAAACCCTCTTTTAAATCCAAAGGGATTCTTATTAGTAAGATAGATGCAAAGCTTCTTCACATTGATCTATTTGGACCAATGCACATACAATCACTTAAAGGTAGCAATTTCTGTTTGAAATAGGTTGAGACTTTTTATAGAGGTAGTAAATATTGTCTTGTGATCATTTATGAATTTCATACATTTAATTGAAATTTATTTCTTATTTTGAAATTTATACTCATTGAACCAACATTTCTTTCTTAAAAAAAAATGAGGATAAAGCTAGAATAATTTTCATGCAGAGTCATCATATTTTAGAATTTTAAAATAATTTGTTTGAAAATTTTTATTATGAATATGGATATGTGCACAAATTCTCTTCCCCTCATACACCTCAATGAAATGGGGTTGTAGAGAAAAACAATCTTTTCCTATAAGAAATGGCTAGGACCATGCTTCTGGAATATGATGCACAAAGTCCACTTTTATAGAAAAATCCTATGAGTTATGGCACTATATAATACCTTCGAGAGATTTATTTCATGTATTTGGATCCCCTTTATTGGTCCTAAACACTAAAAATATATTAGATATTTTTTATTATCCAATACATTGTGGCAATACTAGTGCAATGAAGTCATCTTAAAGACCTAACATATTAGAGGAAATCATATAGTGATCTTCCATGAATTTACTCATGACCACATTGTCAATAAGGATATTTAAATCATATATGTGGACATAAAGAAAGTCAACTTGCAAAAATATTTGCAAAACCTCTACCCAGGGAGAAAATTTACTTCATTAGATCAGAATTTCTTATCATTTCTCTTGATGATACATGCATGTCCCCAAGTTATACCTACTTCATGCCTCTATCATACTTTCTTGAATCAATTTTTATTTCATTATATGAAAAACTACCGTGTTTATATGCATTTCATATATGTTTTCTGACTCATTTTTTGGAAATGTGATTTACATTGAATTCTTGCTAAAACAGCCAATTATGGCGTACAAATGCATTTCTATATTGAATATACATATTAGATCACATCTGAAATTTAGTACGATCTTTAGAATAGATTTTTAAAAACACATATATTTGGACAAAAACTGTTGTGGGTTAAGTCTATCTTGGTAAAACTCAACCACTGGGTCCATGAGGGATTTTCCAACACCTAGCATTGCATGAGTATTCACTCTAGAAACTCGACTGGTAGTAGTATGTTGTGATTTCATAAAAGGGTTGTTGGACAAGAAAAATCCTCTCAATGTTTTTTTCTTCTCAACCAAAAACGCTCTCACTTAGCTTTCCCTCTCAACCTCTCCCTCTCCTACCCCAAACCTTGACCTCCATTACCTTCCTCTTTCTCTTCTTACCAACACGTTTTAGTTCTCTCTTCTCCCATCTAAAATGGTTTTTGAATCGGAAACATAAGGAGGAATAACCCTTGTGTGAACCCTAGAGAAGAAAGATCAGCCAAACCTCCTCCTACAATGAAAACCATTTAATTTGGTGACACTTCATTTATACATGCACAAGCAAAAAAACATTACTAAAAAATACTTCCTAGGTGTCCATACTATTGTAGAGCCTATGGAGACCTATATTTATAGGAGTTGTGTATCACTAAGATTTGTGGACCATAAACTCAGTGCTCTTTTCTTATAAAAAATGAGACTGAATAATCATCTTTGGAGAAAGAAAGCTGTATATGCATTTTACACCAATTCACCTAGAAGTATACTGCTCTCATCTCCTTGGTTGATCATAAACTAATTATTTCTTCTATTATTGCTAGGATTTTGTTTCAAGTATCTGAATATATCCTCAACACTTATTCTTTTGATTGTACAAGTTCAACTAGTGGGATTGAGTATATGAAAATGCTGTAGATATCATCAATGTTGACATTTTCGATAAAAATTATGATCCCACCATGCAATTTTATTATGTGAATATCACTCTTAAGAAACCATGGTCTTCAGTTATAGGAGTGACCATAAACCAAAAAGCACAAATCAGTTTTCTTGAATATCAATTTCAATGTTCACCTAAAGAAAAATCATAATGATATTGCTCAAAATACTATTTTTATCGTATGTCAAATTCAAATCATATAGTACATATTTACCACATGACATTATTTGACTCTATGTAGTACACCTATGAAAACCACCCTTAAACATATCCAATATGTGGTCTCTTTGAGCATCACATTGAGAAATCACTCATCAATGACCTGGGTTGTGCTGCAAATTGCAAGGGAACTGTTATCATGGATACATCAATCCATAAATCCTTTATGATTATACATGACCCATAACATATACTTCCTAGTTCTTTCCAATGTTTTACCACACATGCACTACCTCAGCCTAATTTGTGTGGTAGAAAGCATCCTTGAGGACCTAGGTACCTCTTCTGGGTGTTACTTGTTGGTGCAATTTAGTGTAGCCTTACCCCAAACTTACACTATCTAAATCTATGAAAGATTCACTAGAGATGAGGTCTTAACTTGCTTGTGCTACAAAAGGGATGAGAATTATTCAAGTGAGCTTGTCCATCCCTAAATTTCATTAGAAGGAAGTTGATTTTGGGGATAGAGATTAATGGATCTTTTGTAATATATTTTCCTATAATTTAGGTAAGTGGTCAATGCCTTAGGTTTAAATAAGATTATTGTGTTTTTTCTAATGCAATATATTGTACCATGGGATATTGTATACTAAATTAATGAATCTAAGTGCATTTATTAGAAGTAAGTTTTCCTACATATTATGGTACGATTTATGATCATTTTAGTATAAAATTATCTACCTCATATTTCTTGTACATTATGTGGGTGTTAAGACTGAGTTTAAGAAAATCAAGAAGTCTATAAGTAGGATTTTACCCTAGTTTCAACTGTTGACCTGTTTGGAGGGACACAATCTTTTTGTCATTGATAACATAAGATGAGGACACAACAACTTCAAGTTGTTGAACTATGTGGTTGGGCCCATTCTTTGTAGATGTCGACATCATGTGATAGGACATAATAACTTATGTTTTTAGGTGGTTGACGTCATACGATGGAGTCCACCTCTTTTGCATGCACATTATTGTGTATCAAAATTGTCAGGTGTGTATGTTCCTACCTACAAGTTATGTAACAATCAAGATATAAGAAAATGCATACCTAAATTAGAGGGTAAGTCAAGATATACATTTTGTTTTGAATGTTTAATTTATCCATAAAAAGATGTACTTTTAAAGCTAACCACTTACAATAGACTATGTGCAGATGCACATAGGGCAGGGACAATGCCACCAACAATAACAATATGAGGAGGAGTTTCAATTTCATAAGTTTTTGCATTCTACTTTGTCAGGTGCCATTGTAGGCAGTCTAGTAATTTTTTTTTTTAAATTGGCCATTCATTCATCCCGTGGCCGGGGGGTTTTGAACCTGAGACCTCTCGGTCTTACATCAGTACTTTTACCATCTGGGTGCCATCTCATTGGCAGTCTAGTAATTCTTTTAAATCATGTTATGTTATGATTTTCCTTTATGTTTTATCTATATTTATGCTGAACTTTTATAGTATTTTCTTAAGCATGTATTAGAACACTATGTGTTGTTTGTTTTTATTCTATGTATTTCCTTGTGAATGGTATCATTTCACTATTTGTCAAGATCTCCTATTAATAATGCTTTGGTAGTATTAGTTTCTCATGAAGGTTACAATGAAAGTTGTATCAAAGTAATACTAGAATGGTCATGTTGTAGGATCTCATAAGTTTACACTATATGCTTTTGAATGTCTCTCTTCTCCCTTTTAGATGGCTATGAAGGTCTAAACATGGGAAAGGGCACCAAGGAAATTTGACGGGGAGAACTTCCACAAATTTAGAGATGAGGGAACCCCTTGGCTCCATATGATGTATCGATTAGAGCCCCGACTGAGACTTTGGGTAGGAGAGGTTATGCTAATCCACAAAAGAAGACGTCACTCTATTGGACTTCCCCAAGTAAAACCAGAGACATTCACGACAGAGGAATAAATCAATGTTGTGGGAAAGGTTGATGTCTGCTCTACAATATGGAGTAGTGCTTCTACGACATTCATTGCTCTAGTAACACACACATCAGTTGGCATGCATATGAGATGAGGAGTGTCAAGGATTGGTAGGAAAATTTCAATGATTCTAGACCTAGGAGTTGAGCTACTCACGTGGGAAGATTTTGTGAAAGAAAAGTCCGAACTCATCCAAGTCATTTAAGTTGATCAGAAAATTCTGTTGTCTACAGAAACAACACCAAAAGTTGAGGTGGTTCTTTCATACCCTCAAATTGTCTAGAAAATGAAATACCTAGATTTTACCTAAACCAGGTATATAACAAACCCAACCACAAGTGTACATATCTTATCATAGTATAGCTAGGATTGAACCCCAAAGAAACCATTTTTAAAATTTTATAAATTTAACTACACAAAAACTAGTAGTTATCACAAGAGTTTAATTGTATAATTATACTAAGATTTTAATGTTAAAAGGTTGGATTAGTTTCTATATTTGTCACTGTATTAAAACACTAAGGTGATTCAATTTCACGATCACTACCAGACATTCACTCGCTTACTGTGTCATTATCAGTATGAAGATACATATGTTGAGGCTGGATAAGTTCCCTTTTTGACATTAGGATCAAAATTGAACATATATTACTCTAAGATTAATGTAGCATTACCTATTGGTAACTTACCTATCGCGTCAAAAAACACCTATCTAAGTTCTCAATAAGGGTTGAACATGAAATCAACAATATCCTAGATCTTAGGTTCAAAGTTCCCTATATCTAAGATCTGATAAACAAACAAAATAGTCAGCCAAACTATGGTTGCAAGAATAAAATGTTTGATTCAAAACATAGAATTGTTGGTACAATTGTAGTTCTATTAAAGAGAAAAAATTGAACATATCGATTAAAATCCTACCCGATATATCTTTGTTCCCGATGCTCGACAATGCAACCACCACTCCTACATTGGTGTGTATGGAATGAAGCTTGAACCTACCATGAGTATTAATGAATTGGATGAGAATCCTAATCAATTATCATAAAATAAAGAAGACTTAAATAAAGCTAATTCTAAAGCAAAATGAGAAATCTAAATGCAAAATTAGACCAAAACTATGACTAAAACTAGGATGAATTTGCATTCACTATGGGGCATGTTTTGTCAACGGCTTATATATCTTCCATGGAAGAGTGCCAAAGATGGTCCTAATTATGTGGACTTGCCTTTAAGCACTCCACATTTAGTTTGGTCTTTGAACCCTATTCTTGTTTATACTCACACCAATCAAGGCATGGTGTGATCTTATGGGGATCAATAATCCTAAGACCTTACACGGTGATCTAGTTTCAAATTCATGGTGGTTAGCTAGTAGTTTGAGTGGTAAACCTCAAACTAACCTAGATTTAATAGTAAAACAAGAAATACATGCATGTAGTATACTTTTTAGAGTTACCAAATAGTTTATGGCTTTTATTGTATGGCAAAGGCGCCACAAGTTGATATGGTCTATATCGTGCGTTTGAAAGGAGGCAGACTCAGAAGGATCAAACTTTAAATTTATAACGCGAACCTTCAAGGACCCCCACAACTTTATTACGCGGTCAAAGTATTTATACATGTTCGAACAAATGGATCTGGGGATGTTTAGGATGCTTAATATCTCGCTCTTAAGTTAGATAAACCAATCCGATAGTTGATAAAAGTATGGAACTAGAACAAGTCTAGTAAAATTTCATGAAATAAAAGAAAACAAAGTAAAGAAAACAAAACAGAGTCTGTATGATTCTACTAATCAAAGAGAAGGAGTTCATGGCTATGTAACCAAAAGTTGGATAGACTATGCACCCATTCTTAAGCGTAGACAACCCTCGAATACCCCATCAAGAAACCTACATCCAAACATAGTTCATACTGTGGTATCTGTTCCTGTGGGGGGTCATCCCACTTACTTTCATGCAGCATGACTAAAACCCATCAATGACATGAAACCTCTCTCAAGGATGACAAATCAACACCCTAGAATATTTTAGATACCCTCTCAGGTCTAGAATATTCTGAGATGCTAGGAATAGGTGTGATCTGGGAAGAACCAAGTAGTGGGCTTGACCGTGTCGGGATGGGCCCGACCATGCCCAAGTCTATGGTTCTGCACAGATCACCTTGAACCATCCTCCTTTTATATTCCGATCCAAACTACCTTCTCTTGTCTATTTCTACAATTAATCTCTCGATATAGGTAGAAATAGAAGTTCAAGCAAGAAAGAGATCAACCAAACTAGCAATCATAACCAGAAAGAGGAGATAGAATATAAAACGTACTAGATCTGGAATAAAACTACTTGCTTAAGGTAAAAGTACATAAAACAAGCCCAAAATGGACTACATAGCCAAGAAGGATCTCAACTAGCTATGGACAAGCATAGTCGGCACCGAACAAAGATGGAAGGACATCATTTGTATAGAAACTAAAGAGCACAATAGAAGAAAGGAAAAGAAGAAGAAGAGATTTAACCCATAGAGGAGAGGTGTCTCTCACTCCTTAGCCTCTGTATAGGCTGAATCTCATCTTTATATCGTCCTCCTTGGTCTTTTGGACTCCTTGGCCTCCTTTCTCTTTGATTCTGCCCAAACAATATCTTGGCGGGTGTATTGAGGTTGAAGATGGCTAGGAATGATAAGATATGGGTGAATGGAGGTGGAAAATGATGGTGGATGGAATAAAACTGGAGGGATGGATGTAGGATGAACACTTCATCCTTTTCGGACCTCTAAACTTTCCCACGGGGCTCCAGGAACCAAGAATGTGCGTTACCACAAAGTGGAACTAGAAAAATCTCTGAACTATGGGCCTCCCAAATGTCAGAACCCCCTCCAGGTAGTGAGGGGTAGGCATTTATAGGTGAAGGCAGAGTGTATGTAATGAGTGGTCATGACACCTATCCCAGTCGCTACACTTATCTCAGCATGGCCATGTCGGGGGTCACGGTCGAACGAATGTTGCGGTCAAGATGTTTGTAGCAGTCGAGATAGACGTCACATTCAAGGTAGGTACCACGGTTGAGGCAGGTGTCACGAGAGAGACAAGTGCAGTTGGCCCTTTTCCTCGACACTTCCGAGCATACCGGTCACGATTAGTGTCATGGTAGAGGCAGACACCACGATCAAGGCAAACGTCGTGGTCGTGACAGGTGCCACGGTCGAGGCAGGTGTCACGAGCCAGACAGGTGTCGATATTGAGGTAGGTGCAACTGACCCTTGTCCTTGGCACGACTGTACTGGGCATCTTGGTCACATCAGGTGTCATAGTTACAACGGATGGAAGCCTAGATACTACAAAAACCATGTGTTGGGGAGAAATCTTGGAGAATAGATGTCTTTTCAGGTTTGGTGCCTGCAAGTCCCAAAATTGGCTAGTTGAGCAACTTTATCTATGAAAAGATATAAATTACTAATATATAAGAATCTAGGGTTATTTTGGGCATATTAAGGCTATAATGACACCAAACCATAAATAAATGCTTAGCATAAATGCCTAAATATGGGTGTTATCAACCACCCCAAGCTTAAACCTTTGCTTGTCCTCAAGCAAGACTGTGCTCAAAGAATAAAAAGATAACATCCAAATTAACTTGGCAATAAATGCTAATGTTTAGAAAAATAGTTTAAAACATTAATTCTCTTGACCCATTTTGTTTCAAAACAGACCCCTACCAATCGAGCAAAATCCTGCTAAAGTGAGATCAAAGAGTGTCCATGCAAGATTAAGCAAATTCACTACAACCTATCGATACTCATGAGGGTTTGAATCATAATTATACAACATAAAAGCATTGTCACATAGGTGATCATGTGAGTAATGAGCAATGAGACATCCTCATGTATTCAAGTAGACCAATCGGGAACAATGCGCCTCCCACTTATTTAGGTCCTTAGAAGCAAAAAAGAAGAAGAAGACTCTAATGACTTCTGAGGATCCCGATCTGGGTCAGGTTGGTCCATGCAACAAGCAACAACCCCTAAAGTCTGAGCCAGTTGGCCCAGAGTAGTGAGACGAACTCCTTGTACTGTGCTCGAACCAACCCTGTTACTGGGATGATCTCATAGGTCTCCTAGGGGTTCCTAGTGACTCTCTAATGAGCCTTAGGGTGGCACTACCAAGCACGACATACCCACGTTCATGAGTGCAATCATATACCGACTGGGCACCATCCTCATCTCTCCTGAAAGAGAAAACAACACTCATTTATTCACACTCAAGCTTCTTTTCTCTGCATTCTATTTTATAGGCTTGGGTGAGAACTATTTTGATATTTTTTGGATTTTGTGGGCGGCCAAGCCTCTTTTGCAATTTTTATTTTTTTATCCTTTGACTCAATCTAGAGTGAAAGGGCATGTAGTCCATCAAGAAAAACACTTTAACCCGATTAAAGCTCAAAACTCATCATGATTTACTTGACACATGTGTGAAAAGTAGTAATTATGATTGAAGGATCCTTAGAATAGAGGCAAGTTTGTGAGATTGCAGCTAGGAGTCTTTGATGATGCACTAGCTCTTTCCAACGATCCTATATCTTGAATTTGTCATTCACAACATGGATCAAGGGAATAATGTTTTAAGCTATAAAAGAGGCGCATAACCTTAGATGTATTACCAAACTTAAGGAAAGAGTCAATGAGCAAGCCAAGCAAAAGATTAAGTAATTTTACGATGAAAATTTTGCATTAAGGCACTTGGATAATCATTTAAGTATAATTGACATCACATAGCCTTAATTGCAAAGCTAAAAATTACAAAACAAAATCCTACAAAACAATAAGGCTAAATTTAAATTTATGCCTAAATGCAAGAAGTAAACATGCATGCATGAAAAATGAAGAGATAGAAGGGCAAATAGCCTTACCACCCCAAGCTTAAAAATTTGCTCATCCTCGAGCAAGACCTTAACTCGGGACAGTAGGGAGGGAATGCATGGATATAAGGAAAAGAATCTTATTAAAGTCCTAAAAAGATGCATGTATGCAAAGATATATAAGAGCAATTAGAGGAAAGAAACTATCTAAGCAAGAACATGAAAAACAAAATCTATATTAACAAAAAGAGAAAACAAAGGGGTAAGAGAAATGGGGTGGCTGCCCCACGATACTGACACTAGGATACCAAATCCTAAGTTTTGGGACCAGTGTCACCTGTGTCTCATCGACAGGTTCCGCCACATTATAGGAATCAAATAGGCAGAGATGTGGGCCCTTCTGAGTCTGAAGAAGAGGAATAAAATCCGATGACTCAGTGAAGTCATCTTTGTGCTGGGATGTACTTGAACTGCACTGAAATGAATTCTTCAGTAGAGCATCCTCAAGGTGCCCCTCAATGTATGAATCTAAATAGAAAGGCCCTAGGATGTCGACACAAGATGAGATGGAGGGGAGAGACTGAAAGTTTTCTAGAGGACTCCTCTCTTCTCTCTCCACCTTTGAACTTGAGGTTGGATGCTCAGATAAATTTTTATATATAGTTTGAATCATCCAATCATCTTATGAACAGGAAGTATCCCCAGTTGAATCTATTTGCAGTTCTTCAATCCCAAGTTTGTCACCTTCTATGGGGTTCGGGGTATCTTAATGCTCATCAGCCATGTTGTAGTGGACCGTCCATCTTGCTCCCTTGATGTCAACTTTTCCTTAAAAAGGAATAGTGGACATTGTTGGCTCATGCTGTTCCAACTCATCATCATCAATATACTCACTGCTCTAATTTGAGCAACTATTGTCGTCATCCTCATCAAACAAATTGTTTTAAACCATGATCGGCGTACTGCTTAAGGTGAAGTGGCATGTCTCAATATGAGAGATATCACCTTAGTCATCCTCATCAATGTCTGATTAGAATGAAGGGCTTCCCCAGGTGGGTTGGTCTTCATACAAAAATCCTGGTGAATCCAGTTGATGGTCTGAATAGGATGGTGAGGCATACTCCACTTCAGGCCCAATGGAATGGTCTTGATGACTAAAATCTTCATTGTCAAGTGGTGGCACTTGGAGCTATGTGGTAACCAAATTGATGAGCTCTTGAAGCTTCATGCCTTGTTCAACATCTTTATCATGAAGCTTTTGGACTTGGGCAACAATGCTTTCAAGATCTGTCAATTCCTCCTTGCACTCCTATTGGAGACTCACTGTATCAAACTGATGTGCTTGGATGAATCATTTTCTAGTAGTTTGAAGTATACTTCTATTGCGGTCTGTGATATCGGTGGCTACTTGGAGCTGATGATCCTATTTTTCTAGTAGCTGCTGGAGTGGATCAAAATTTTCTTGGAGATGAGGAGCTAAGGAGGACATGAGCACATTGGCACTTTCTCCAACTATCTCCACTGCTCTAATCAGTTCTTGATCCCATGACATTGTCGAAGTTGAGGACTCTTCATTAGAACTTCCATATATGATGACGGTGGAGGTGAGTATATCCCTACTAGCTGTAGAGCATAGCTTTCAATTATTTGCCAACAATTGAAACTATAAAAAAATTGGGGAGGTTAGGTGGACAAGATAACCTGCCTTGCTGAAGCAAGGTAAATGGATGAAAAAGTATAAGAAAAAGGGAACTATTCACTATATATGAACAAGTATGTGTAAAAAAAAAAGAAAACTATGCATATATATACAGACTTAAGGATGATAGAACAAAGTCTTTGGGTGTGTAAATGTGGAAAACCACGTCCCTGGCAATGACATAAAAAGTTGCTATGGTCTAAATCACGCTTCTGAAAGGAGGCAGACTCAGAAGGATCGAACTTTAAATTTATAACCCGAACCTTCAGGGACCCTCACAACTTTATTACGAGGTCGAAGTAGATATATATGGTCAAACACAGGGATGTGGGGGCGTTTAGAACGCTTAAGATCTCACTCTTAAGTCAGATAAGCCAATTTGACAGTTGATAAATGTATGAAACTAGAATGAGTCTAGCAAAATGTCACGAAATAAAATAAAATAAAGTTAATAAAACAAAATAGAGTCTAGATAAAATGAAGGGTTCCCCCAGTTGATGGTTCTTCATAGAAAAATCTTGGTGAATCTAGTTGATGGTATGAATAGGATGGTGGTGTATACTCAACTTTAGGTCCAATGGAATGATTTTGATGACTGTAATCTTCAATGTTGTGCGGTGGAACTTGCAATCATGTGGTAACTAAATTGATGAGGTCTTGAAGCCTCCTTCCCTGTTCAACATTGTTATCATAAAGCAGTTGGACTTGAGCAGCAATGCTTTCAAGATCTGTCAATTCTGCCATGCACTTATGTTGGAAACTTGCTGTATCAAACTGATGCACTTGGACGAATCCTTGTTCAACAGTCTAAAGTATACTTGTATTGCAGTTTGCAACCTCGGTGGCTACTTGGAGATGACGATCCTACTTTTCTAGTAGCTTTTGAAGTGGGTCGACATGATCTTGGACATGAGGAGTTGAGGAGGAGATTAGCGCATTGACACTTTCTCCAGTAGCTTCACTGCTCTGATCAATTCTTGATCCCATGATAATGTGGAAGTCGAGGGCTAATCGACCATCTCCTTTGTTGGAATTTCAACATATGCCGATAGTAGAGGTGAGTATAGCTTGACTAGTTGTAGAGCATGGCCTTCACTTATTTTCCAGCAGTCAGAACTGTGGAAAAATTTGGGAGGATAGGTGGACAAGATAACTTGTCTTGTTGAAGCAAGATCCATAGATGAAAAAGGTATAAGAAAAAAAATCTATTCAGTATATATGGACAAGTATGTGTAAAACAAAAGAGGAACTATGCATAAATGTACATGATTATGGATGATATAACAAAATCTTTGGACGTGTAAACATGGAAAACTGCATCCCTGACATTAGTGCCAAAAATTGATATGGTCTAAATTGCGTGTCTGAAAGGAGGCAGACTCAGAAGGATCAAACTTTAAATTTATAACCCAAAACTTTCAAGGACCCATGCAACTTTATTATGGAGTCGAAGTAGATATACGGGGTCGAACACAGGGACATGGGAACATTTAGGATGCTTAAGATCTCACTTTTAAGTCAGATTAGCCAATCTAATAGTCAATAAAAGTATAGAGCTATAATTAGTCTAGCAGATTGTCACAAAATAAAATAAAATAAGGAAAAGAAAATAAAACAGAGTCCATAGAATTATACTAATCAGAGAGGAGTTCCTGTCTATGTAACCACAAGTTGGACAATCTATGCACCCATTCTCGGGCATAGACAACCCTCAAACACCCTAGTAAGCAACCTACATCCAAACATGGTACATACTGTGGTATCTGTTCCTATGGGGTCATCCCACTCGCTTTCACGTAGCATGACTAAAACCCATCAATGACAAGTAACCTCTCTCATGGATGACAAATCAACACCCTAGAATATTCTAGATACCCTCTCAGGTCTAGAATATTTTGAGATGCAAAGAACATGTGTTAACTGGGCAGAACCTGGTAGTGGGCCCGACCATACCAGGCTGGGCCTGACCGTGCCTAGGTCTACAATTCTACATAGATCACCTTGAACCATCCTCCTTTCAGATTCCAATCCAAGCTATCTTCTCTTATCTATTCCTACAATGAATCTCTCAATATATGCAAAAATAGAGGTTCAAGCAAAAATGAGATCGATCAAACTAGAAATCATAACCATAAAGAGGAGATAGAATACAAAGCGTACTAGATCTGGAATGAAACTACTTGCTTAAGGTAAAAATACATAAACATGCCCAAAATGGGCTACATAGACAACAAGGAGCTCAATTAACCATGGACAAGAATAGTTGGCATCGAAAAAAGATGGGAGAACATCATTTGTATAGAAATAAAGGTGAAAAGTAGAAGAAAGGAGAAGAAGAGATTTATCCCGTAAAGGAGAGGTGGCTCTCTCTCCTTAGCCTCTATATAGGTTGGATCTCATCTTTAGGTCGTCCTCTTTGGTCTTTTGGACTCCTTGGCCTCCTTTCTCTTTTATTCCACCCCAAACAGTAGCTTGGCGGGTGTATGGAGGTGGAAGATGGTTGTGAATGGTAGGATATAAGTGAATGGATGTGGAAAATGATTGTGGATAGAAACAAACTGAAGGGATAGATGTAGGATGAGAACTTCAGCCTTTTCACACCTCTGAACTCTCTGATGGGGCTCTTGGTACCAAAATGGGTCAGAACCAAAATGTGGAACCTCCAAAAATTCAGAACCCCTCTCCAGGTAGCAAGCGGTGGGTATTTATAAGTGAAGGCGGAGTGTATGTAATGAGTGGTCGCGACACTTGTCCCAGTCGCTACACTTGTCTCATCACAGCCGTGCCGGGGGTCATCATTGAACGGATGTCATGGTTGAGATGTTTGTAGCTATTAAGGAAGACATCACGGTCAAGACAGATGTTACGGTCGAGGCAGGTGCCGTAGTCGAGGTAGGTGTCATGGGCGAGACAGGTGCAATTGACCCTTTTCCTCGACACGGCCGTGCCGGGCTCATCATGGCCGTGCCGAGCGTACTGGTCATGATAGGTGTCATGGTAGAGGCATGTGTTGTGGTCATGATAGGTACCACGGTCATGACAGGTGCTGCGATCGAGTCAGGTGTCATAGGAGAGATATGTGTTGTAGTCGAGGCAGATGCATCTAGAAGGTGAAGCTGACCCCTGTCCTCAGCATGGCCATGCCAAGCGTACCAGTCATGATAGGTGTCATGGTGGAGGCAGATGTCGCGGTCGAGGTAGACATCACGACAGGTGATGTGGTTGAGGCAGGTGTTGTGGGAGAGACAAGTGCCACAGTCGAGGTAGGTGCATCTGACCCTTGTCCTCGACACGATCGTGCTGAGCATCTCAATCACGTCAGGTGTCACAGTCATGACAGGTGGAAGCCTAGCTGCTACAAAAACCATGTGTTGGAGAGAAATCTTAGAGAATCGATGTCTTTTTAGGTTCGGTGCCTACAAGTCCCAAAATTGGCTAGTTGAGCAACTTTATCTATGAAAATATATAGATTACTAAAAGATAATAATCTAGGGTTATTTTGGGCATATTAAAGCTATAATGACACCAAATCATAAATAAATGATTAGCATAAATGCCTAAATTTGGGTGTTATCAACCACCCCAATCTTGAACCTTTGATTGTCCTCAAGCAAGACTGTGCTCAAAGAACAAAAAGATAACATACAAATTAAGCTTGGCGATAAATGCTAAGGTTAAGAAAAAAAATTAAAACATCAATTGTATCGACCCATGTCATTTCAGAGCAAACCCCCACCAATCGAGCACAATCCTACTAAAGTAAGATTAAAGAGTATTTTAGAAAGATTAAGCGAATTCACTACAACTTGTCGATACTCATGAGGGTTTGAATCATAATTATACAACATAAAAGCATTTTCACATAGGTGATCACATAGGTGATGAGCAATAAGCCATCATCATGTATTCATGTAGACCAATCGGGAACAACACGCCTCCAACTTATTCAGGTCCTAAGAAGCAAGAAAAAGAAAAAGACTCTAATGACTTCTGAGGATTCCGATCTGCGTCAGGTTGGTCCATGTATCAAGAAGGAGTCCCCACAGTTTGAGCCACTTGGCCTAGAGCAGTGAGATGAATTCCTCGTACTGTGCTCGAACCAACCCTGCTCATAGGATGATCTCATAGGTCTCCTAGGGGTTCTTAGTGACTCTTTAATGAGCCTTAGGGTGGCACTACCAGGCACGACATACCCACATTCATGAGCATAGTCATAGACCAATTGGGCACCATCCTCCACTCTCCTGAAAGAGAAAACAACACTCATTTATTCACAGTCAGGCTTTTATTCCCTGCATTCTATTTTATAGGCTTGGGTGAGAATTATTTTGATATTTTTGGGATTTTTTGGGCGGCGAAGCTTTTTTTTTTGCAAAATTTTAATTTTTCATCTTTTTGACTCAATCTAGGGTGAAAGGGCACGTAGTCCATCAAGGAAAACACTTCAACCTAATTAAAGCTGAAAACTCATCATGATCCGCTCGACACATGCGTGAAAAGTAGTAATTATGTTTCAAGGATCCTTAGAATAGGGGCAAGTTTGTGAGATCACAGCTAGGAGTCTTTGATCATGCTCTACCTCTTTCCAATGGTCCTATATATTGGATTTGTCATTCACAACATAGATCAAGGGAATAAATCTTTAAGCTATGCAAAAGGCACATAACCATAGATTTATTACCAAACTTACGGAAGGAGTCAATGAGCAAGTCCAGCAAAATTTTAAGAAGTTTAAGATAAAAATTGTGAATTTAGGCATAAAGATAAGCATTTAGTTATAAGATTTGCATCACATAGCCTTAATTGCAAAGATACAAATTATAGAAAAAAGTCCTACAAAACAATATGGCTAAATTTTAATTTATGCCAAAATGCAAGAAGTAAATATGCATGCATGAAAAATGAAGAGATAGAAGGGAGAAAAGCCTACCACCCAAGCTTAAAACTTTGCTCATCCTCAAGCAATCTGTGAACTTGAGATAGTAGGAAAGGAAAGCATGGATGTTCAGGAAAGACATTTATGAAAGTCCTAGTATGATGCATGTATGCAAGGATATATAAGAATAGTTAGAGGAAAGAAACTATCTAAGCAAGAACATGAAAAACTAAATTTATTTCAAAAAAAAGAGAAAAGAAAGGAGTAAGAGAAAGGGGGTGACTGCCCCACGATTTTGACACTGGGATCCCAAATATTAATTTTTGGGACCAATGTCACATGTGTCTCGCCGACAAGCTCCGCCACATAATAGGAGTAGAATAGGCAGAGATATGGGCCCTTCAAAGCCTGAAGAAGAGGAATTAAATCTGGTGACTCAGTGAAGTCATCTCTGTGTCGAGATTTTTTGAACTACATTGAAATGATTTATTTGATAGAGCATCCTCAAGGTACCCCTCAATATATGAATCTGAATAGAAAGGCTCTAGGATGTCGACACAAGATGAGATGGAGGGGAGAGGCTGAAAGTTTTCTACAAGACTCCTCTCTTCTCTCTCCACCTCTGAACTTGAGATTGGATGCTCAGATAAATTTTCATATACAGTCCGAGTGATCCAATCATCTTCTGAACAAGAAGTATCCCCAATTGAATTTGTTTGTAGTTCTACAACCCCAATCTTGTCACTTATATGGGATTCGGGGTATCTTCATGCTCAATAGCCATGATGTAGTGGATTGTCCATCTTTCTCCATTGATGTCTACCAAGCCTTGTAAGGGAATGGTAGTGTATGTTAGCTCATGCTACTCTAGCTCGTCGTCGTCAGTATACTCACTGCTCTAATTGAGTAGTTGTCGTCGTCATCCTCATCGAACAAATAGTTCCAAACCATGATTGGCGTACTTCTCAAAGAGAAGTGACAAGTCTCAATATGAGAGGTATCACTCTGGTTTGGATCAACATCTGATTCAGGTTCCTCAAATTGATCCTCAAGTTGTGAGGTCTCCTGGCTTCCCTGAGGAGGATAAAAGTCATCATCATCATCATCATCATCATCATCATCATCATCATCATCATCATCATCATCATCATCATCATCATCATCATCATCATCATCATCATCATCATCATCATCATCATCATCATCATCATCATCATCATCATCATCATCATCATCATCATCATCATCATCATCATCATCATCATCATCATCATCATCATCATCATCATCATCATCATCATCATCATCATCATCATCATCATCATCATCATCATCATCATCATCATCATCATCATCATCATCATCATCATCATCATCATCATCATCATAAAACCATTCATGCACGTGGCTTGTAGATACCATTCGTTGATCAACTGAATCATATGGATAAAATGAAGGGTTCCCCCAAGTTGGTGGTTCTTCACAGAAAAATCTTGGTGAATTCAGTTGATGGTCTGAATAGGATGGTGTTGTATACTCCACTTCAGGCCCAATGGAATGGTTCTGATGACTATAATCTTCAATGTTGTGCGGTGGCACTTGCAATCATGTAGTAACTAAATTGATGAGATCTTGAAGCCTCCTGTCCTATTCAACATCCTTATCATGCAGCAGTTGAACTTGAGCATCAATGATTTCAAGATCTGTCAATTCTACCATGCACTTATGTTGGAAACTTGTTGTATCAAACTGATGCACTTGGATGAATCCTTATTCAATAGTATGAAGTATAGTTGTATTGTGGTTTGCAACCTCGATGGCTACTTGGAGATGATGATACTACTTTTCTATTAGCTGTTGAAGCGGGTCGACATGTTCTTGGACATGAGGAGTTGAGGAGGAGATTAGCGTATTAACACTTTCTCCAGCTAGCTTCACTGTTCTAATCAGTTCTTTATCCCATGACAATGTGGAAGTCGAGGGCTGATTGGCCATCTCCTTTGTTGGAATATCAACATATGCCGATGGTGGAGGTGAGTATAGCTCGACTAGCTATAGAGAACAACCTTCAGTTATTTGTCAACAGTTGAAACTTTAGAAAACTTTCGGAGGACAGGTGGATAAGATAACTTGTCTTTCTAAAGAAAGATCCATAACTGAAAAAGGTATAAGAAAAAAAATTATTCAGTATATGTGAACAAGCATGTGTAAAACAAACGAGGAACTATGCATAAATGTACATGCTTATGTATGACATAAAAAATCTTTGGGCATGTAAATGTTGAAAACCACTTTCTGAACAATGATGCCAAAAGTTGATATGGTCTAAATCGCGCATATGAAAGGAGATAAAATCAAAAGGATCAATCTTTAAATTTATTACCCAAAACCTTCAAGGACCCCCACAACTTTATTATGGGGTTGAAGTAGATATAATAGGTCAAACACAGGGACGTGGGGACTTTTAGGATGCTTAAGATCTCACTCTTAAGTCAGATAAGCCAATCTAATAGTCGGTAAAAGTATAGAGCTAGAACTAGTCTAGCAGATTGTCATGAAATAAAATAAAATAAGGAAAAGAAAACAAAACAAAGTCTATAGGATTCTACTAATTAGAGAGAAGGAGTACCTAGCTATGTAACCACAAGTTGGGTAGTCTATGCACCCGTTCTCAGGCGTTGACAACCCTTAAACACCCCATCAAGCAACCCACATATAAACATGGTACATACTGTGGTATCTGTAACTGTGGGGTCATCCCACTCGCTTTCACGCAACGTGACTAAAACTCATCAATGACATGAAATCTCTCTCGAGGATGACAAATCAACACCCTAGAATATTCTAGATACCCTCTCAGGTCTAGAATATTCTGAGATGCTAGGAACATGTGTGATCTGGGTAGAACCAGGTAGTGGGCCCGACCGTGCCGGGCTAGGCCTGACCGTGCCCAGGTCTATGGTTCTACACAGACCACCTTGAATCGTCCTCCTTTCAGATTCCAATCCAAACTACCTTATCTTATCTATTCCTACAATGAATCTCTCGATATATGCAAAAATAGAGGTTCAAGCAAGAAAGAAATCAACCAAACTAGCAATCATAACCATAAAGAGGAGATAGAATAGAAAACATACTAGATCTAGAATAAAACTACTTGCTTAAGGTAAAAGTACACAAACATGTCCAAAATGGGCTACATAGCCAAGAAATAGCTCAACTAGCCATGGACAATCATAGTTGGCACCGCACAAAGATGGGAGAACATCATTTGTACATAAACAAAGGAGAACAATAGAAGAAAGGAGAAGAAGAAGAGATTTAGCCCATAGAAGAGAGGTGGCTCTCTCTCCTTAGCCTTTGTATAGGCCATATCTCATCTTTGGGTCATCCTCTTTGGTCTTCTGGACTCCTTGTCCTCCTTTCTCTTTGATTTCGCCCCAAATAGCAGCTTGGAGGGTGTATGGAGGTGGAAGATGGGTGGAAATGGTAGGATATGGGTGAATGGTGGTGGAAATGATGGTGTATGGAAACAAACTAGAGGGATCAATGTAGGATGAGCACTTCAACCTTTTCAAACCTCTAAACTCTCTCATGGGGCTATGGGAACCAAAACGGGTTGGAACCAAAATGTGGAACCTCCAAAAATTCGGAACCCCTCTCCAAGTAGCCAGGGGTGGGTATTTATAGGTGAAGGCAAAGTGTATGTAATGAGTGGTCACGACACCTGTCTCAGTCGCTACCTTTGTCTCGACACATCCGTGCTGGGGGTTGCGGTCGAGGCAAACATCACGGTCGAGGTAGGTTCTGCGATCAAGGTAGGTGTCACAAGAGAGACAGGTGCATCTGACCCTTTTCTCAGCACGGCCATGCAGAGCATACCGGTCATGATAGGTGTCGTGGTAGAGGTAGGTGTTGCAGTCACGATAGGTACCGCAGTCGTGACAGGTGCCACGGTCAAGGCAGGTGTCTCAGGAAAGATATGTGCCACGGTTGAGGCAGAGTAGCTGACCCTTATCCTCGGCACGGCCATGCCGAGCATACCGGTCACGATAGGTGTCATGGTAGAGGCAGATGTTGCAGTTGTGACAGGTACTACAGTCATGACAAGTGCCGCGATCGAGGTAGGTGTCACGGGCGAGATAGGTGCAACGCTCAAGGTAGGTGCAGCTGACTCTTGTCCTCGGCATGACCGTGCTAGGCATCTCGGTCACGTCAGGTGTCGCGGTGATGACAGATAGAACCCTAACTATTGCAAAAACCATGTGTTGGGGAGAAATCTTGGAGAATAGATGTCTTTTTAGGTTCGGTGCATGCAAATCCCAAAATTGGCTAGTTGAGAAACTTTATCTATGAAAAGATATAAATTACTAAAAGATAAGAATATAGGGTTATTTTGGGCATATTAAGGCTATAATGACACCAAACCATAAATAAATGCTTAGCATAAATGCCTAAATTTGGGTGTTATCAAGTGGTAAACCTCAAACTAACCTGGATTTAATAGTAGCACAAGTAATACATGTGTGTACTATACTTTTTAGAGTTACCATGGGATACACATTATAATGCTTTTATTTCTCTTCTACACATGCAAAGTATTACTTTTGTATAGTATACTACATTTTATTTCCATTTCATATCTTTCAACTATTAATGCTCTTTACTTTACCTATTTGTACTATTATATTAATAGTATACTTGTAAACTTAACTTATTATTAGCTATTATATCATATCACTAGGACATGGGTATCACCTTGTGGCCGTGCATCTTTTAGGTATGACGATGCATCAATAAGGATGAGATGATCATGGTTTAACAAGAAATAACATTGTCAAGTCTAGAGTGTATTTCTACTCTCACTTTCTTGAGTTATGGGTCGATAGTTGATGATTTATGTGATAAGTTGGTTCTCTTGGCATTTCCTTAGAAGTACAAGTTATTAAATGGATCACTCACCTTATGTTGTTATAGTTGCATAACCATAGACAAATGTTGTATTTTTGCATGAAAGGAATGAAATAGTTTTTTCTATTATGTATCTTGATTACATGAGTAATAATTCAAATGAGAAGTATTACACTTTTACATGAACTCTTATGAGGTTTTGTGATGATTTCTCTTAATCAGATCTTTATGTGGATTGCTTATTTTGTAATTTTTGAATCTGTTCATGATGGTTGTTGGTTTTAGGTTGGTGTTTGTCTGGGGATTTTGTATTATTGATTGGTTTTAGTTTGACTAGTGAGAATGTCCCTCACAAGTTTGGTATTAGAGCATAGATTAGTTGAGTTTACATGGACAATACAATTTATGATCAAGATGATATATAGGTGATGAACCTAACACGACCATGATGGATTCTACTTCAACTTAGTATTTGTATGCCGTGGTCAGGCATTTAAGTATTGAGGGAAAAGTTAGTGTGGAACTCTTGGTTATTCTCCTAATGAGTACTATGAGCAAGTAATTAGTTGGGAAAGAACCCAAGACTATAATAATATAAGAATTCATAATGAAAAGAAGGAGATAAAATATGATGAGAGACACTGAACCCAGGTTTAACTTAGAGATGTTGAACAAGGACTATGTGTGAAATAGGTTAGAATTTATGGGAAGGACCAATCTCATCACATGAGTAATATAGAATCTATGTTTCAACTCATCAAAACTTAAGATTTATATGATTAAAGGAGAATATATGACACTATGATGCTTATATGATTGTGAATAATATAAAAAGGAGTTCTTGAAAGGACACCTTGTTGGATAGGAATCCAACATTTAAAGCTGAAATTGCAAAGAATGATGAAATTAAGAAAAGGCAACTCAATATGTAAAGCCTTAGTTATGTGCAACAATCAAGAGAATCCTAAAGTAGTGTATAGAATGTACAAATGCATATGAGAAATTTCATCATGACTATATGTTATAAAAAGGATTTCAGATGTAAAATTCACATAAGAAGAGTATAATTCAGATTATGAGTATGATTTGAGGTGATAGAGATACAAGGTGATAGATGATAAGAGTGATTCCTGAGATAATATCAAACCTACCAATGTGTTTTATGAAAGGGTTGAAGTAAAAAATCATGATACAAGGATGATATTAGAGGAGTTACTTATGAATTGATCTTTTGTGGATGAAATAATGTGACTAATCATGAGAATAGAAGTAAATCTGAAGCAAGATGAGGAGAGATAAACTCTAATATGATATAAATATGGATTCCTTTTAAGGATTTATGATGATAATAAAAATATAAATTAAGGTTGAATGACATGAAGAGGGATACCTATAAGATTTAAATATATCAAATATGAAATTTATATGCTGATGCCATGAAAAATAAGAATAAGTCATAGCCCTATGATTGAATATTATGTTGTCCCGACCCTTTGTGTGATTAAATGATGACAAATGCAAGAACTTATATGTTTCAAGAGTAGATTTGTTTAGTAAGAACATGTTCAACCACAAAATAAAACTAAGATGGCGAATGGATAGTAGGAAAGTCATGGTATATGAAGTGTGCCCATGTGATTATGAGTTTTTTCATGAATCTTTGATAGTGCCAAATACTATATCAGGGAGGAATAGAATAGAGATATTCCTAAAGTGTCCATTAATTGTATGGACATTAGGAATGCATGAACTAATATCCTCAAATTCAAGAAATAATATATACAAATATTTGATAAGAACAATAAATACCTAAGATTGAATGTTCAATACGATAAATTTACCCTTAATGGTTGAATGGAAAGCATAATAAGGACAAAGACACAAGAATTATGAAAAGATAATAAGCAAGAACAACATTGTAAGGCTTCTCTCTCTCTCTCTAGTGGTTACTCTCCCTTCTCACTAGAATCCTCCCCGGAGGCTGCCGTTGGGGGGAGGGAGCATCTTCCTTGATGACTTCCTCCCCCTGACCCTAATAGTCTCGACGTGGTTCGTCTAGTGAAAAGAGAGTCATAGAGAATCGCTAGTGATAAGGGCGTGACTATTGGGTGTCGCCTCTGGATGAGCCGGTTGGAGAGTTGTGTTGTGGCGCGAGGAGCAGCCTGGGTTAGATGCTGTGGCGCGAGGAGCAGCCTAGGTCAGAGGGGTAGCTGCTCGACCTGGTCAATTCCATTCCATTCAAGGGTGATGGGTGGAAAGAGCTACCAGATCCAAGTTATTTGTCGTCGGTCCTTCTCGCAGCCTGGTGATTTCGGCGGTGGTTTCGACCAGTTCGGAGGTGTATCCCCCACCACCAACGACGGCGTTGATGGGTGACGATGCCTTGCCTCTCAACCATGATGCCTGGCCCGCTTCTTCAGATTTGGGTGGCTCAGTTGCTTCGATGGCTGGTGGAAGACGGAGGCACCACTCACGATGGGGTGCTCCTCATCCTCTGCCCAGCTCAGGGTGGTGGTGGTCGAGTTTTTAACATCCGTTCCTGCTCTGTCGGCGGATGACCTAAGGCCTATGGCGTTGCGCAGGATGGGTCTAGGGGAAGTTCTCTTCTCCTTCCTGGCTCTCCTATGCAGCGTGAAGGAACACCCTCGTGGTGTTTGATGATATGCTAGTGCCAATCAGTAGCATGATATCTCTAGGCATCCTCTGCTGATGCTTGTAAGAGCACCTGCAAGTTGTTCAACCAAATCCTCCTGCCATCTAACCACATCGTCAAGAATTCTGGATTCGCTCCCAACAGTGCAATATCTACCTCTTTCTTCTTCCCACTTAATTCTGGGAATGGTTGTAATGTTATGTGTGAGGAAGGTTTGGTGGCAGGTGTTTTTGCCTTTGGTTGCAATGGGTCCTTGGTTTGCTTCACGTTGATTGCCTTGGCAGGGTGATGGCTGCTACTGCAACAGGTGGTTCACCTTTCGGGTGCTGTGGTGGAGTTACTGTGCAAACAACAACATTTTGTGCATCATGCTGGAGCTAACCAAGGAGCTTGGGTAGCTATTTGGTTTCTAGCTGCGGTTGTGTTCGCGTTTCCAGCTGATGATGATTTGGACCTAGTTTGAGTTCTGGTTATTCGAAGCCTTGATTCTGTGTGTTGGTGCTGAGACCCTATATTCCTGGGTCTGTTGGGATGTGGTCCATCTACAGAGTCCTTGTTCTCATACTTTATGGGTGGTTTTCATGCTTTTGAGGGCTTGGCTTTGTTTAAGGCTTCATGTCATAGGTCGAGTTGTTTAGGATCTTAGCCTTATGCACAATTTTAGGTTTTTTGTTCCTTTGGCCTTGATTACTAGCTTTTTGGTATCAAGGTTTTATGTTCTTGTTGTAATGGGGTACTTTGTGTCCATAGTTTTGGTAATATAGTAACACGCCTTTTGACCGACCAAAAAAAAAAGAACAACATTGTATGCCAAAATCACTATTTCCTAAGCAGAGGCCAAGGAACCTAGATTAAACAATGAATAATGCATAGAAGTTGAAATATGAAATCAACTATTAAGAATATATCTGGATAATTTAGAATAAATTTATGGATTTTAGGCACTAATAATGATGATGAGCTAACATAATAAGTGCATTAGTGCTTTTTCGACAAGGTTACATGTTGCTTGTTGTTGTTCTCTATCCTAACCTCAATATTTCTATAAGAACCCGTTACACTAAATGAGATTACTCAAAGCATAAAACATAATTGATCACTAATTAATCACATAAAACTGATTTCAACGTCATCACCCACTCAGAAACATTTGCATAAGAGCCCAACATATTTCTTATATCCATACTATGTCAAGAATTTGATACAAATTGTTCTATTGTATTAGCCACAACATATACAAACACAGGAGAAAAATATTTGTGTATGCCACAAAACAAACATTAACATGCTAACAAAATTCCAATTCATTTGAAACACCATATACAAATGTTTCCTGGCCGTACCTGAGAGTATAGGGATGATTCTAGGACACACTAGACATATATTCAACTTTCTCAAAGATTCATTACTGTAGTTCCTCTTTACTTCCATAGTTCTATTTTTGTCACTGGCGATTTCCTAAAAATATGTGGCAAACTACAAGAGTGAGACCCATGTCCCAACAAGAGATATAACCTCCAGCAATGTTTATTGATTCCAACATTTCAAGGTAATGAGATAGTTTAAGCAGTTTAATCATACATAACAAATAAGCTCAACATCACTAATGATTAACAAAATACATAAAGGAGCAGATAATAACTATCTTAATTAGCCAGACTATTCTCATATCCCTATTAACAATACAAGGAGTCTTGCAACATGATCATCTCTAACATCATGAATAAGTCTAGTATCATATGCATAGCTAACAACATCAACATGTCTAAAAGGTTGAACATATCAACATCATAAGAAGAGCTACAATATAAGCACAACTATCCAGATAAGCATGATTAGTAGTATATGCATCTCTAGTTACAAAGGCATGGCTATCATGCTAAACATAACTAACAACATGAGATAGTTAGCATCATGATTATAATCAGCAGTAGCAATATAGTTATCAACATAAGCATAGCTACTGTATGTACGCATCTACAATCTTAAGCATATCCACAACCTAAATATATCTAATATCTCTTAATTGCACTAAGCATCATCTTTATGTAAAGATAACAAACAAGGGTTATCATCCAATGTGAAACATCATGTATAACCATAAAAAATATGCTACACGGTTGTATTACATCTTTATTACGCCCTGGGGAGTTTGAATCGTACCACTGAAAGTCCAACTGACCACCACTTGGTCATAATCAGTTCCATATAGGATCTAGGAAGAGCCGGACTCCAAGATCTTCTCCATACTCAGTCAGTACGAGTCTACATGACAATGACATATAGTCAAACTACAAAATAGCGACATATAGTCATGTAACTAGCCCACCTTGGTATAGGTCACGACACTAGCATCTTGGGTATTCAAACCCAATCATTGGGGTACAGCCACTGTTGTCCTCTAATCACATCATGTTATAATCACTAAGACCTGACCAAAGTCATTCTCAAAAAGAGGGCTAGGTATGACCACAACCATCCTCCTGAAACACTTGATGTCAAGATGATAAGCATCCCACATACTCAATAGTATGCGCTCCGAGTTTCCCTTAGGAATACTTGTTTCACCATCCAACAAGTTCTGACACTGAAGATGGTTCTATGGCACATGGCACTACAATATTAGAGTTTCACTTGATTAGTTATCTCCGATTTGGTGAATTAAGGTTGCATCAAACAAGTGGATATACAAACCCTAATTCACTTTTAGAAAATATTGCTATGTAACAATTTCAGAAGATATAAAACATATGAGACATATTGTTCATCATCTCATCTTTACATGATGCTATTCACTTGCCATTCATGAGACTACACTTGTCATCATACTATCACATGATATAAATCCTTTACACAATATCACAGGGTATCAACCCTTATCAACACAAGAGGAATACACCTCATTTAGGGCTCAACCATGCCCAAAGGTCATTAAGACCATCATACTATTCCCTTCAAGGTCATCATTATCATTCCATGCCTTATAGCAAGGCTCAACAACATCACTTACATACAATACACCAGAGCAACACAATATTGAATTAATGAGCTAGGATATATTCATAAACCATCATATAAGGGTTATATTAGCATTAAGAATATTCCTTTACTACATCAACATGCAAGGAATCTAGATATGTTTAACCCTCATCATATTCATAATGCACATGTTTAGCATAAGAAAGTATCAACCATGTGGCTATGATAACCATCAATTAACACATTAAGTTTATGATCAATTAACACATTAAGTTTATGATCATGCCATCATATAAGAAGGTTAAACATGAATACTCATCTTTATCTATTTGCATTAGAGTTAGGTTAAACAAAATAAATTATATTAATGTTACTAATCAACACTCATACCCAAACCCTAACTCACGACATCCCCATTGGATCATGGATGCATAAGGTGAAGAATCACCGTCACATTCCATACTATTCTCAAGTATGAACCCACACATAAATCAAGGTGTAACCATCGGGTTATAGCATACTAGGGTTTCAAAACAATAAGAGAGTACTCCATGATTGTATTAATCATTCAAGGACTATTCATACCCAATTACCATCATTTAGTTATATTAAAGCTAGGTATAACAAGCTATACCTCATTAGGGTTACCCATTAATTCATTATGGTGATTATAAATCATAATCATACGAGGGCAAGGGTAAGACTACAAGTTTAAGGCATTGAACCATCAAATTCTCATCATTTGAATCATAACATTACACTACATGCTTCACCCAAAACAATGGGAATATTGAGGCATCAACTTCTAACCATGAAATGTTGAAAAGGTAAAGCCATTGGTCGTTTACATAAGTAAAAATCTTGAACAAAACACCTATGAATTCATTGAGTTGTGATCTATAAAGAGTCACCATCTAACCCTAGACATCCCTTGATTAACAACACAAAAGGTTCCATTAAGAGTAGGGCAAAACCCACAAGCGATTGTTTATTTAAAACAAGCCATCAGTAAATGAGCTTCTTAAGTTGATCTCATAAAGGAAACCATTTAAATCACTTTATTAGGACCAACATATTACATTTAGGCATCATTCCAATTTATTGGATGAAGAAACATTAGATCTTAGCCATTAGGTCAAGTTCATATATTAAAACCATCAATTGGAGTACATGTCCGACCATTGCATCAAATGACCCAAGAAAACATTGGTTTAAGGCTTAATTGATGCTACAAATACATGATTAACTCACCATAGGTTTTGGATACCTGATACACCATCACTAGTGACCATTAAGTCATCATAGGTTTTTATATCAACACTATATTTATTAATCACCATCGAATATCAAGCTAATGTCACCATTGATTGATAACATCATTAGGGTACTTAGTTGTTGATCATTAAGCTTATAATTAGGACAAACATGACCTAAGGGGTGAACGTTAGTTGACACCCTTGGTCACCACCATCAACTGTCATGAAGACAACACCATAGGGTTGTTGCAATGGTACCATCATCAAGTCATGGGTTTATAGAAGAAATCAGCTTAAAACCCTAAAATTTACCATTGGTTGATAGGTGCTTAGCACCATAGGTTATCAAAACAACCCGATACAAGTTATATTATGCCTTAGGAATAATGTACACATGATCACAGGTTCATATAGAACTGAAATCAGAACACATAATATTATAAAAATTGAAATCCAAGTCAAGCATAGCTTTTTAGTGCATGACTCATCATTTAAAAGCAAGAACATGAGCTAGCAAGCTTATGGTAAGGAATAAACGTGGAGCAAGTTATAAAACTTGCCTTTAATTAGAAGATAAACTCCCAAACAGAAGAAAACACGAGAAGGTAGGGTGGAAAATCCAAGCATAAGCTGTGAACTCGTCCATCTAGCACCTTTCTTCATCAAATGAGCAAACCCTAAGCATAAGGAGCAAGAAAGGTAGGGTTTTAGAGCTTTAGAGCAATTTCTACCATGGAACAACAAGGTTTCGACCTGGATAAAGGTAGGGGAAAGGATAAAAAGAAATAAACGGAGGAAAGAAGGAGATTCTTACTCTTTTAGGTCAAGATCACTAGAAGGAAGCTTTTTAAACCCTAAAAAGAAGTCAATTGCAACCCTAGATTCTTTTTCCAAGAAGATCCCCTCTTTCTTCTTCATTGGATAGGAAATTCACAGCAGAACAGAGGGAGAATGAGGTTTGTAGAAGGAGGGAAATGGTGGAGAGAAAATGTCTCTTTTGGGTGCTTAGGGATAAGTATATGAAACTTTACGATAAAGAAAAAGAAAAAGTTGGAGTTCTAGCATCTTTCCAAGTGTCCATGGCCTTAAACTATTAAGAATATACAAACACACACACAAGAAGCTCCCCCACTGTCCATATACACCTGCATAGCTTTCCTTTGTCGAATTTCCAAGCCAATCAAATAATTCATTAGTTGACAGCTACTAAAGGTAGCTCATCCATGAAGGGGTAAACCCTAAAATACCCTTGAGGAAAACACCTTCAAACTAAGGTTTAAATAGGCACCCCATGGATCAAAAAGATCAAGAATGATTACAGAATATACAAGGAACATAATGCAAGTGATAAATTGCAAATTAAACCTCTCAATTGGGTAAATTGTAGAAAATTCCAAAACGTGCATAAAATTGCATAACTTGCTCAAACAGTGTCCAAATTGGACAAAATTTGAAACTTGAGCTAGTATTATGATTTCAAAGCATATTACTTGGTTAGATTAGGGTTATAAGAACTGAATTATGATAATTACACTTGTTCAACACTTTAAGCAAGGTTAGGGGTCACACAATTTTAGGGGCGAAAGCCTTTTGAGGGGCTATTGATTGTGAGAACCTAAACTTATATTAACCTTAATTTCATTCTAATCTTTCCTTAAAATCATAATTGTATGATTGATTAAATTTTAGAACTAACTGACTAAGTGGAAACCTTGATTTGGTTGAAATTGTAGTGCGTGTTCCCTGATTTCAAGTCTCCTTGCAAGTGGTGGACTTAATCGAGTTATCTTAAGACAAGAACTAAATTGAAATTTGCATGAAAATATGTTATCTTTAATACGAGAACATAATTTCAAATTGTGTGAAAAAATATATAAACTTGTGTTTACCTTCATAGTTGATAATTTGTTGTTCCTTGAAATCAATTGGTTTGGAGATGATTCGAATTTGACTTGCAAGGAGACTTGAAAGAGGAACCTGTGAACTTTTTGATAGCATAAGAGGGGAGATCGATACCTAGACATATCGATGTTTTGATTTTTGGATGGGTTGGAGGGAAGCATGCATGTGTAGTTCTGACAGGAGTTTCTTCACTTGTTGGATTGAGGAGTGGTGCTTTTACAACATGACATGATGCCCTGAAATCTGCCTCAGCTAAAGTGGTAAAGCATGAGAAAGTACGTATTGAAAATCAACACACCTTTATCCCCTTTGGATTTGATACTTTTGGTTTCTTAGCACCAGAGGTTGTGGAGATTCTAAAGAGGGCCCAAAAAGTGATGAATAGTAATGTTATGACTCCCAAGTGTATGGATGTAGTGTTTCAAAGGGTTGGTTTTGCAATCCAAAAAGGATTAGCAGTGCAACTTGTTGCCTTCTTGTCATTTACTTTAATGTAAATTGTCAGATTCTTTGGAACAAAATAATTATAGAATTATAATAAAATCAGTTATATTTGACTTCAATTGCACCTTGTTTGACCCTATTCAATAATTTCATGAACATTGTGGACTAGATGAACATAATGAGATCATAATTCAAAATTTGAATGTACATTATCTAATTGCATACTTTCCTTCATAAATGCTTAATTTGATGAACTTTGAACTTGGTTTGTATGGGGTTGCATCCTAGGGTTTCTAACCCTAAGACTTCTTAAGTGTACATGAATGATGACCTTTGATATATATATCTATATGCCTTGATAGGTTTTGGCCCTTCCTGACCTCCTAGGATATCAAGGGTACCTTGGTGTTCCATGTTCACCTCTATAGGAAATATGAACTTTAATCAAATGATAGGATGGTATAAAGGTGTGATTCAATAGATGTTCATGTGTGTTTTTTGTTAGCCTTTGTTGTTTGACCCTTGATACCCTAGTCATTTGAGCTTGTTAGGAGTAACCATATGTCTTTATAGTTTTTTTTGTGTTGATCGTCGATAATTATATTTTATATAAAGAATTTGGCAGGGTACTTTGATACCTAGGTTGGCCAATATGTGAAGGTTTCATAGAGTTTGCTTAGTGCACTTTGGTAGCTTGTTTCCTAACCTTCGACACCTTGAACCTCTTGACCTTGTAAGGAAGTGAAACCACCTCTCTACTAAAAATTTGAACAATAGAACCTCCAGTCCAAACACACTTCAAAGGTATGCTTGGAGTGGGTGTAAAATTTTCAAATCTTTATTAATGCTATACAAAACAACCAAAGTGTAGCAGTAGAATAAAAACATGAATATAATCAATTATATAACAAGGGGACATCTTAAACTTACATCATAAGGATTCATGTAGAGGAAATCTAAACCACCTCAAGATTGTCTCCAAGCTTTTAACTTCTCAATCTAAGTCCAGGTCAACATGCCTTGCCATCCAAGTCCTCCACCTAGGGTTGGAAGCATACCCCAACAAGAAGAGAAAATAGAAGACACCAACAAAGGATGGTATGTGCATACTAAAAAGTAAAATGAGCAATATAAAGAAATAAAGACATCAAATAAATAGAAGCTTCCCATAGAAAAGAAAAGTACCACCCAAGTGGGTATCAAGAAAAATGAATCACAATAAGAATGATACTTGCCATAAAATAACATAAAAAGATTGTGCCATAAATACATCCACTACCATTGTGGGAAATGAAGCACAAATAGGGCACACACCCCAAAATCAATATCCTCCATGCATGTGAGATAAGCATAGCCCTAGAACAATATAAATACAAAGTCAACCAAGTCTCATAAACTTGAAACTTGATAGAGAAAGGAATACTGCCAATATCCCAAATATATAAAACATGGTCCAAGAATCACACATCTTGCCTTGGTAAGACATGGGCCAGGAATCACACATGTCACCTTGGCATGGGGAATCACACATCCACCACCCAAATATATATAACATGGGCCAGGAATCACACATCCTGTCCTAGCATGGGGAATCACACATCCACCATCCAAAATATCACAATGTTGCTATAAATCACAATGAGACAAAACCAATGCAATTATAATACTCTAGTGCTACTGAATCACATAGCAGGTAAATGTAGAGGCAAATAGAAGGTATGGTCAGAAATTATACCATGTTTCCATATCATACAATGGACAACACATACATCCTCATGCAAGTGGGAACAAGATATCACAATCACCAAATAAACCTCCCCATCATAGTGGGCATATATCATCAACAAGTCCATCATGAACCATAGCACAAGATATGATATCAAAAGAATATCCAAGACCACAACAAGAAAGATAGTTCACATGAACCATGATATAAAGAAAATAGACATATGTGTAGGTCATAGTCAAAAGAATGATAAGATAGGTGAATTTCTCAACATTGAGGAATAGGAGATACAACATACCTCAACTTTAGGGTCTACTATGTTCAAAACCAAGTCTAGGTCCAAGCCTAGGCCTCCAAAGAACCTATGATGCATATATGTGGAATTAGGGTTAGGTTTCTATTAATTATTCAAAATCCTAAAAATTTCCTTTTTATTATTAGTGGATTAGGTTATCAAAACCATGTCATGTTTTAGGTTGTATTTTCCTGAGTTCAAAACATATTTAATTATATTTTTCTAACTTATAAATTATTAGTTATGAATTTTACAAGTTATTATATGATTAGGAAATTCCATTTAAAACACATATTTATAACATTATATTTGGGCAAAAAACCAGCACCATCAGATAGCTCTTATTTTTCTGAATCCAACGACTATTTATTTATAATTTTTGGCCAAATAGATAATTAGTTATCAATTTTACAAAATGGACCAATCGGAATCCAAGGAAAAACCAACTCAGCATTTGATTAATGAGATGCAAAGAGAGAGAGAGAGAGAGAGAGCTTAGTTGTCCCACTCTTGGGCAGCCGCCTGATCCGGGCCCATTTCCACGAGGTGCCAACATGCCAAATCGAAAGAAAACAGACATAGAGCAAAAAACCCCTAAGTATCCCGGAGCGAGAAAAGGAAAGGGAGAAAGGGCAAAACAGTAAAAGGCATCGAGTTATCTTCCCCAATCAACATGGCACCATGAATGCAAGCTCCCGTTCATGAAGCTTGGGTGGAAAATTGGGGGAAACCAAACTGAACAGTCATAAGACAAATTACAAAGCCAGAAATCACGCCCAGGGTCCAAGGACACTTACCCCAAAAAGAATCAATGAACGGAGAAGACATTACCTTGCGGGAGTCGCCGCATGGCAAGAGGAAGAAACCTTTTGGCGGAAGCACAAGGTGATGCTTGGGTGAAATTGAAGGAAGGGAGAGGTTATACGAGGTCAAACAGTGGTAGAGGTTCACATACTTATATGTGCGATCCCGTTCCAAGGCCTCAGTAAAAGTGGCTTCTAGAGGTCATGGCACAAGATTAGGAAAAACCAAAACACTCCACGATAGATCCCAAATAAACCATGATTAGGTGTGGATTTCTATTTAGAGTCAATGAAAATGTTAAGAATCGGGGAAGAAATCCTCAAAAAACCCCACTAGTATTGTTCCCGCATGCCCATCCTACTCGAGGTAGGAGATGGGTTACATGCCATTAGATCGATATCGGGTGGTCAAGATCCAAGCCAAAATCAGGAAAATAAATAGAAGCTGCGTGACACATTAAATCCAATCCGACTAAAGTGATACTCACATTTATTTCTCACTTTCTCTTTCTTCTTTTAGCGGCACAAACAAATCCCAAATTAGATGAAATTTTGCACAGAGGCTAATTAAAGCATGTAGATTCTGAATATGAAATCAAATTTGCCTTTTGAGAACTTTGATGCGTTAAATAAATAGAATCTTATTTTCTCTTTCCTCCTTCATTAATGGCATTAGGATTAACCAAATTTGATGAAACTTGACCCAAAAGTCATATTTAATGTTTTGGATACGAATTTTCATCAATTTTACATATTGGAGTTGTTTGTATATTTATTTAATATTTTGAAGGTTCTACGCACTTTCTCTCTCATGATTTCACCTTTTAAGCAAACTTTCTCCAAATTGGATGAAAATTCACCCAAAGGATATATTTATTATGTAGATTACAAATCCAAGATTATTTTCCTCTTTTGGAGTCATTTCTTATTCTCTTTCCAAAATGAATTTAAATTGATTATTATTATGTGAATAATGTGAAACTTGACTCCCAAGGTAATTGGGACCCAATGAACACAATTTTTAACTTACATTCTACTTTTGAGATTTATTTTAATGATATAGGTCATATGGACCATTAGTGGCCCATTAGTTCATTATTCGACTAATTATAATCTTATTATCTCCATATGTGTCATATATGATTATTAAGCATGATTTGTTATGTTACACTTCTTGTGACACATTTTACATTATATTATTAGCATAATTACAAGCATTAGCTCATTAGGGTTATACTAAACCTTGTTTGGCTAAGTCCAAAAGATCAAATTTCTAGGGTAGGGTTTGAGATCCGGTATGTTACAGACCTCAAATTCTAAACATATTCTCTAATACTTGGTGTAATATTTACCCTTAGTATGTAAATTTAAGCTCCATAATTTGGAAGGGTACTTTGATAAAATTTGATAGTTATATCCTTGATACCCTTGACTAGTATTCCCCTCCATAGCTCACTTGAGTTGGGACTATTTTAGTCATTTGAGTTTTTTGCCTGTATATTTTGTTGGGAAATATGGCAGTAGAAACAATTTTTTTACTTCAACATTTTCCTTAAATAGTAGATCACATAAACAACTATGTAATGGGAAAGAGGGTTGTAAGGTTTATACCTGGTCCTGGAGCAAGTCCAGAGATAATCCATTGTAGTAGCACACACCTTTCTTTAAGTTTCACATGGAAGGCTATCAACGGTGATGTCCTGGTTGATCACCATGGATGGAGGTTGACTGTGTCCTCCTAGTGGGTGGCAATGTACTCCTCACCTTTGTAGTAGTCCAAACAGATGACTGAGAACTCTTATCATTCTAGATGAACAAATGAGAAGGCGTTGTCCCTTCTAGTCAGCGTGATAGAGCCGACTTGCTCTCCTAATTGTCTCTCCCTTTGATAAGTAGGACTTTCTTGGGCTCTCTTGGTTACCACAACTAGAGGGGAAAACAATTGTCTGAGCTTATTGTTGTATCTCTAGAAAGCATCGAATACCCCTATATTTATAGGAGGGTCAAGGTTAGGAGTTCTAGTATGCGCAGGAGTTGCAGAGACAAAATTTCATGCATCTTCTAGAACCTATAAATGTTGAACTAGGAGGTTCACTATTGAACCAGTTGGTTCACTGTTGAACCAGTTGGTTCACACGTGAGTCGATCATTTCAACTCTTGTACTAGTCATTTCATCATGTTTCCCGATCACAATTGTATTGGCAATTACTATTCAATTAGTTCACAACATGACATCAACATCAATCCTTGATCCAATTGTATTGATCAAGCAAATAGTCGGTTCACAACATGAATCGACCAATTCACAGATCTGGGCCGATTGGTTCACTTTTTGAACTGGTCATCTCATGGATCTGATTGTCAATGTTGGTTCAAGTTGACCTGACACTTAAATCGATTAGTTCAACACTTAAACCGGTCGATTCACAATCCAACCATTCAGTTTCCAACTGTTTTTGTTTAAATTGAATACCTAAACACTTTAGTAATCAAGTTTAAACATTATTCAGGAATAAAATCGTATTCCAGGTGTATCATATGTGTGTGACCCTATAGGTTCCAAGTTACATTCACAGTGAAGGTCCATAACTAATTTATGACATCACAAGCAATAAGTGGTATCTAGCAAGACATCAATGCTATCCAAGTAATCAGAAAGTTGGAGAACAACTTCAACCTCCAATATATGATTGGTGCTACAATGATTGTATAGCTCTTTTGTCACTAATATATAGATTGAACTTGAGGCAAGGAATCATCATACTCTTCAACGTTCAATCCATGTTCCTTGAACTAGATCAGATTGTCTGAGATATATGTAAGCTCAATATCACATATTGAATCACATGAGAATGATGATACATTCTTAGTCTCATTTATCAAGTGTCCAAGATATCGTACTCCTATAAGAGGGATAAATTCCATCTATATCAATCACAGTCATCCCCATGTGTCACAATGCACCCGAGCATCACCTTTATGTCAACCATCATTTAAGTTCATGGTGGATGATGTTGAAGTACATTGAACAACATGTGATGAGTGTAATTGCTTAATGTCTAAGAACCACAACCACCACCATTACTATGAGAGTTGGTTCTGACTACCATTCAATGGTTCCATGTATCACTCTCAAGGTGGGTCTATCCAATACACTGTTCTCTAACAAGTATCTATGTGTTTGGTTTGATATTACATATCATGACTAATGAGATTCTGTCACCAACCAACACACACTCTAGTCTTAAGTTTTATTTTTGTCTATCAACCTTCCACAATAACATCCGACTACGGACATAACAAGAATGTATATACTCTTAGCATATGTATGATCTCATTGTTTAGGCCCTCAACCTGAAGACCTACGTCATCAAGTAATATAATTGTTTAGACATTTATTATGTTATATCATTATATCAAAAATGAATAAATAGAATAAATTGGAAGATTCCTTTATTACTAATCAAATCATTTAGAAGATATGCCATTACGATCATCATATGATTGGCTCTTTGGGCATACATACCGACATATTTACCACATCCCTCACCCCCTTAGCTTCTTACAGACATTGGTACTTTATTGAACTAGTGGGGATCTGAAGAGCATCGATAGGCCCTCCTTGGAGTTGGATAACTTTCTTGGATGTGGATCTATGCTTGCGGCTTGATGCATGCTGCTGATCAAGCTCCTCCAAGTTGTTTCCAAGATTTCTAACCTGGTTTCTTGCATAAAAAATGTAAGTCATCTCTCTAAATCTCTTTGTCATTTTATTATTCACCTCATCTATATCCATGGCCAAAATCCATGGATTCAACATGGTTGAAACTTGGTCATCTAGCTAAACCTCTCCTTTGTACCTCTTTTGCCCTAGGTTTGCCTAGACCTAGTTTAAAAGGGGCCATCTTGGAACTTCAAGAGGTGCCATGGACGTGCCTAAGGGGTGATCCAGTGATGTACATTTTTTGTACATTTCCTCTCCAATCTAGGCGAGTGACATAACATTTAATAGCACCCTTGCTATCGAAATCATGTAAAAAGCCTAATTATGCCTTAAAATGCCTAATTTGCTCAAATGATGTAAATTCATGGACTCTTTTGAATGATCAATGTGTAATAATGAAATTTCTAGAATGCCTCTTTCCTTCTAATGATGTGTCCAATCCATAATCACCTATATTCTCTACTATTTATGGGTTGAGATGTTGAAATATATGCTTGAGAACCCTAAATTACTCATTTTAAGGTACTTTTCGTACCACTCTCATGATGAATGAAATACATGGACATCCTCACAGTTTTTAGGGTATTCTAAAATGTTTTTGCTACCTTTTCCTAGCTGTTATGCAGCCAAATGTTTAATTTGGACGAGTTCTTATTTTAAAAGATGGCTCATTTATGCCCTAAATGGGTCTTTGTAACCCAAATCTTATAACTAGAATACCTTTTGCATCCTATGGAATTTTAAGTTGAGATTTTTGTGCTATCTTATTTTTGTCTCTTGAAAAATCTCAGGAGGATATGATTTTCCAATGAGGAATTATCCTTATTTTGTCTTTATTGTTGTTTTAGGCCTTATTATGCACTAACGAGATGACTTAAGCCTCATTGAGGCTAGTGATGGTGGTTGGTTCCATGGGTCTTTGATATATAACATGAGATGTTTAAACAAGAAGTAATTTTTGGTACACTCAATTATGGATAAAAAATTATGCCTAGATGGTTGAGTTCCTTGGTTAAAGTATTAGGGTCAATAGCCTTAGGCCTTTCCACCCACAATATATTGTCTATCAAAGGTCCAATGGAGGTTAGATATCAAGGCTCCCTCATGGGCATACCTCCTATAGGTACTTGATAGGTCTAGCCTCTATAGAATGCGTTAGGCCTTTATGGTTTTAGGTGAGGGTCTCCATAGGTTTGTGGTGTGAACTTTGAGAACTCTTATCCTTACTCATCATCATGAGATACATCATAGGGTAAATCCCCATAAGGTGTATATGAAGTAACTGGGAAATTTTTTGAGGTCAACATGAGACCTTAATAAGACGAAAGCCCTATGTGAGTAAAAAAATTAATGAAAGAAATATCTACCTCAATTGACGACTTATGTCTTACTATCCCTCTCCTTGTTATATCTTATGGATTTTGGCTAAGCATGAATTAAAATGTGACCTTATTAAATGCATCTTAGATACATGATATACATGCAAGATTTATGCCTTGAGGTTGATACATTTAGTGCAATGATATGGATGTCAACATTGGTATGATAACATGACTCAATGGTTAAAGTTAAGTATACATGAATATGAATGAAATATAAGATGATGTATAGGATAGGTGAAGCTTCTAAAGGTGAAAAAACTATGGATCTTATGTGCTTGACACTCTTGCCATAAAATGATGATACACCCTTTACATCATCAAGTGATCCCAGGAAGATAAATGTAAGATGATTGCTTGCATCGAACTAAATATCTCTCATAATACAATATGATCATTCCTCATGGTTACCCTAACATGGGAACAATGATGTTAATATAGATAGATAATCATGCTTACTTCTAAATGATGATCATAGGAATTCTATACATAGGATAATGGAATGTATTTTGTGCTCCATATGCATATTGGAAATATACTTAGAGGAAAGAGAAATATTCCATGTTGATGCATTGTTTAAGGATGATGTGCCTTGGTTTGATGTCTTGAGACTTATTATGATTGAAATTGGTAACTTAAGCCTTTTTTGTCTTAATTTGATGAATTGGGCCTTGTTATGGAATAATGTGAATGATACCATATTGTGGTACCATCAAAATATGTTTTATGTCTTTTGAAGTTGCAATACTTGATTAGTTTTACAATTACATCTGTATGACTTGTATGTAACTTGATTGATGCAATCGAAAAATGAGTATATTGGATTATTAATCAAGTGTCACTCAATTCCCTATGATTGTAGGAGCTATCATAATATCTGAAACTCAGGACAGTAAATTGAGTTCTACTTGTAGCAATCTTTTATTTTGATAAGATTTTGTATGTTTTTTACTATAAAAAAATGATTCGAGCATGTTTCTTGGAAATATAGATGTGACATGTCATTAATGAGAATTTTATGGTGACTGGAGCACACATATTCAACATCTTATGTAGGTTCCATGGCTTGAGTACCCAGGAAGGAACTAATTATTGGGACTTTCCTTTGAGCACTCCATGAGTAGTAGCATCTTTGAACCCTACTCTTGATTGTACTTGCACCAACAAGGTATGACATGGTCTTATGGAGTTTGGTAATCTTAAAACCTTACACAAGAAGTTTGTTTTGACTTTTCAGTGACCATCTAGTAGTTTGAGTGCTACACCTTAAACTTCCCATGGGTTTATATTAAAACAAGTACTACAACTATGAGTATGTCTTCTTAGGGTTACATTGTGTTTCACACTGTAATGCATTTATATCTCTTGTACACTGACAAAGTATTAATTGCTACTTGTATAATACTTTTTATTGCAATTTTATATCTTATAACTATTAGTGCTCTTGATTTATCATATCTTTATTATTAAGTTAATAATATCCTTGTAAGCATAAGTTGTTATTTGGTCTTATATCATATTGCTGGACATTGATCTTGTCTCTTGGTTATTGATGAATGCATATTCATCTTAGTTCAATCACCTCTTCTGGCCCAGTTTTGCCTTGCTTCTTCGCGTTTATTAGCTATACCTTCTATTATGCAAGTAATTGGGATTAATTGAATTATCACGTCTTTAATTGGATTTTTACATCATTTTTGGCAGGTCAAATTGGGTATCGGGCCCAAGTTCTGGTTCATTTCTCTATTTTTTGGGCTTTGATTAGCTCTGGTCAAAGGTTGGTCAATGCAGGCCGTCCCTTCTTTTCTTCACGTGTTACTCACCTAGCTACTGGACCCCATCGTCCCTCTCATCCAACTGTCCATGTTTATCCTCGAAACCACCCTACATAGCTACGATCTCCTACCTCCCTTTTGATCATGACTGCTATTCAAAGATCGCGACCACTCTAGAACCGCGACCTACCCCTCTGCTAGCCTAATCGTGCCCATGATCTTCCATTACCATGAATGTGGGTTTCTTCTCCACCAAAGAAGGATCGCAGACACCTACTGCACCTGTGGTTCCTTCACCACTCATGCTTGCGGCAGCCTTCTTCATCCAAATACAGCCTGCGGTCCTCATCACCCTGCACCACGACCATCCTCCATGCAACCATCGTGTCCTTCCGCCACCAAACCTGATCGTGACTCTTTCTATAACCACAGAGTGTGACCACGCATCCACCTGCTGCTAACCGTGGTCTCCACTCATCAACCGCGATCAATCTCTCCTCCGCCCACCTCCACCCGTGATCCATCCGTCAGGTCGTCCTTTCCAGTAGTCACGACTGGACTCTCCAATAACTGCGGCCGCTCACTATCATCACTGCACAACCGCGACAACACTCCATGCCTCTGCCTTCATTCACATCATTAACAATCATCACCGCAACTCCACTGCTGACCAATGCCATGCAACAATCGTGGCCTCCCTTATCATCACAAGCACACAACCGCAACCTGCAAAATGGAATTGCGACCGCAATTCTACAAGATCGCGACTGAGCCTTGCAGAGCCGCGACCGCGGTCTCTGTGAATCATGACCATGGCAAAGTCAGGCTCTGCTCCATCTCACACCGCGTCCTCCCACACTCCAACACTGCAGACACCTATCCGAGATTCCACAATCACAATCACGGAAACACTTCCAAAACCGCGACTGTGGCAAAACAGAATCGTGACCTCCTCTGCTCTTTCCATTAACCGCGACCCCCCTCTCTCCTTCCTGCTTCATCACAACTGCACCTCCCGCTGCACCAACCCTAGCGGCAGCATCGTGACTTCATCACCCAACATATCTAACCCCACTGCCACACTTCCGCTCTTCACCACTATCTAGCAAACCACAACCTCGACCATGATCCACTAAATCTGCTGCTACCACGCACAACCAGGAAATCATGACCAAGGGAGCACAAACAAGAATCGCGATCAGCTGCATGTGTACAAGATAATCGCGACTCCAAAGAATCATGACCTGCTACCAAGTAACCGTGACTGCGGCATCGAAAATACCGCGACCATGGCATCTAAAAAAACCACGACCTATTGCAAATGACCAAGGTCACGAATTTAAGTCGGTGCCAACCTGCCTATAAATAGAACGCTACCCCAACCAATCAGGGGAGGATCTCCAGACGTTGTTAGGCTGCAGGTCTATCCTAGGCCTAAGGAGACGACCTCCATAGCCAAGAATATACCCCCGTGGTGGTTTTGTGCCCCGTTCACCCAGATCTAGAGTGTAGACTCTAGATCTGCAAGCCACTTCATCTAGATCTAGATATAGATCTAGATCCAGATCCAGATCTGCTGCATCTACGCTATTTCTACGCCGCCATCTCATCCACAAGTTGCTCCTCCTGCTACGAGCGAGGACTACGAGAAGAAAGAGAAGGTGAAGAGAAGATTTGCCATGTCTACCATGGTGTCCTTCCCTCCTCATCCAGACCTGCCCCGACATTGTGCAGAAGACTGTTTCTCCACCGAGCTACAATCATCTTCTTCACCATGCTCATGGCAGAATCTTCTCTCTCTCTTGTTTTTCTTGTTTCTCTCATCATGAGTGAGTAGTTCCTTTTCGCTGGGATGTGGGGACTAGCCCCGCTACCCATGCTTTCATGTTCAAATGTTAAACGTTTCATGACATGTATATAACTTTTCATTTCATTGTTAATCGTCGATGTGTGCTTGTGGATTGATTTCCTGCTTGCATTTATCTTGTTCGTTTCCTATGTTGCGAGAACTTCAATATGTAGCTTGAATGTCGATTAACACGGTTGACTCCCAAACTAGAAATAGAATGGGATTCCTTGAGGCTGTAAGTGTATGATCTGTGAGGGGACGAGCCATCTAGCCCATGATGACGCTTCTGTGTGCCTAAACATCCCTCAGGGAGGGCCACAACTTCATTTGGATTTCTATATCTTCAGAGCTGTAAGTATGTGATCTAGATGGTGATGAGACATCTGATACCTAAGGTGATTCTTACGCGAACCTAACACCTGTATGGTGGTTTTGCAGCAGCTCTTCTTGGATGGTTATATCTTGCCTGGATGTTTGTGTTTGGATGTGTTTACATGTGCAGTGGTGGTGAAACCCGAGACCACCCAACGATTTCCATCATTAACCGTTAATCAACTTTTAACCCTACTAATTACTTTCCTTGCATTTATTTTTATTAATCTCAAATCAACCAACCTTTGTTCCAAATATTAGTCTTGATTCAATTAGATTCGACTAGTAAAAGATTCTTAAAAATGTTGTCCCTTGGGATTCGATCCTCAACTATACTGCGATAAGACCCGTCCTCTTGCGGGTGGTATTATTGCACATTTTTTAGTTAAAAACTTAGGGATTTCAACCCTAAGTGAGTTTGTTAGTGCGATAATATACCACGTCAAATTCTAGTGCTGTTGCCGGGGACAACTGAATCAATTAGTCAAATCTAGTTCTTTTGAGGCTAATCTAGGATTTTAATTTTCTTTTGATACTATCGATCATCTACTTGAATTCGACTCTACTCTGTGGTTCTCACTTTCAAAATCTTTCTAATTTAGGTACAACCCCAGGCATAGTGCATGCGCCGCTCGGACAACCCCAGACTAACAACAAGCTTTGATCCCGAGATAGACATAACTTTTCATCGTCAGATTAGAGAAAATCAAGTAAGGATGGCTCAAGAAGAAGAAGTAGCCTGAAGGGTGGCTCAAGCCATCAATGCGTAGAGAGAGAGGCTCATGCAAGAAGCCAGAGATGCAGTCCAAGAGGAAATTCTAGCAGTGCAAGCAGCAACACAAGCAACTGAACTACAAAAGGATCGTAGAGAGTTCTCAATCCCGAAAGCTGTGAATGTTCATCATCCAGTACAAACACCCCCCATCAACGCTCCTAATTTCAAGATAAGAGCGCATTGGATCACCCTGCTTTAGAACAACCCATTCTATGGAAAACAAGGTGAAGATAGCTAGGAACATCTTCTGAGATTTATTGATCTATGTGCTATGACAAAACAAAATGGAGTCACAACCAATGCCATTCAACTCCGTCTCTTCAAGTATTCCCTTGCTGATAGAGGCATAAGTTGGTACAATTCGTTTCAAAGTGAAATACCCATCACCACCTGGGAACAACTCCAAAATGTGTTTCTAGAAAAGTTCTACCCTTCATCTCTCACCTATGAAATTAGAGGGCGAATAACAAATTTCACTCAAGTCCCTGTAGAAACTCTTACTGAAGCATGGGATAGATACAAAGAGCTTCTACGCAAATGTCCACACCATGGAATTCCTAAGAATCAACTCGTTGAAATTTTCTATAGGGGTGTGGACGATGACATCAAGAGGTTCTTAGACTCCTCATCAGGAGGAAACTTCATGCATCAAAGTTATGACAACGCATGGAGGGTTGTAACCCTTGGAGCTGAAAATCAAGATAATTGGGGTAGATCTGTAGGTAAAGGAGTCTTGAAAGTATCTATGGCCGAAGCTACTCCTGAGTACAAGTCTATCGCTGAAACCCTAAAACTCTTAGTTGACAAGAAAGACCATATTGAATCATCTCTTGCTACAATTGGAAGAGGGTGTTTGCCCACTCAACAACAAGAACAGGTCAGGTCTGCCTCACTATTTTGTGAAGCATGTAAGGGCACAAATCATTCCACTTTGGCATGCAATGTTCTCTATGATCTTGTTCTAAGCAATGTATGTGGCCAAGGAGATAATAATCAAATAGAGAACCTGAATGCCGTTAACACCATCCCTGGTCAAGGCTATTACAATCTGAATCAGAGCAGGAACCATCTAGGTTTTCAATATGGAAACCCCTCTGGAGCAGTGAACTCACCCCAATTTGGTTCGAACAACAAACCACGAGGCCCACTAGGATTCCAGCATAATCAACAATAGAATCTTGGAAATCAAGAAAATTTCAAGGGAAACTTTCATAATAGGAACTTCAATAACTATCAAAACAATTCTCAATACCAGAATCTTAACCAGCCTCAAGGAAAATGAGTTGTTCCCGTCTCACCTGATGACAAATTGACAACCATTGAGAAGATGTTACAGTCACAACATAATATGATAGCTAACCAACAAACCTTGGTAGCTAGCCATCAAGCACACCAAAAAACTATTGAATCTCAACTAGCTCAACTTGCTGCTAGCATAAAGCCACTTGTCGGAGCACTTGTGGGTCAGCTCGAGAATAATCCTAAGCACCCAAAACAATTGAAGGCTGTCACAACCAAGTCAGGTAAAGACTATTATGATCCTCCTATCAAGACACTTGTGGTTGTTACAGATGAAGATGAACTTGTGATTGTCCAAGACTCAACAACACCAAATTCACAACCGAGAGAACTAGTAACTGCTGATAAGACAGACAAAGAAAGTCCTGAGAAACCTATTGATGAAGAAACTGAAACACCAGAGCCTGATATCCCTATATACAAGCCTCATATTCCTTTTCGTGCTCATTTAAGGCAAACCAAGCTTGATACTTGGTTCAATAAGTTTAATGAAGCTATGAAGAAACTTCATATTGATATACCCTTTTTGGATGCGCTGGTTGAGATACCAGCTTGGAAAAAATACTTTAAGTCACTCCTCACCAGGAAATATAAACTGAAGAATATGAGACAGTCAAGTTAGCTAAAACCACTTCGGATATCATCCAGAGTAAGATGCCAAAGAAACAGAAAGATCCAGGATCTTTCGGGATTTCCTGCCATATCGGTGATTCTTCATGCAAGAAAGGACTAGCAGACCTTGGTTCTAGCATCTCCATTATGCCACTCAGCCTTTGCAAAAGGCTAGGGTTTTCTGAACTTCTTCCAACTGGAATGACCATACAACTCGTAGACAATTTGATAAAACACCCATTAGGAATTATTGAGGATGTACCTGTCAAGGTAGGAAAAGATTCCTATGTTTCGTGTGACTTTGTCATCATGGATATAAAAGAGGACGCCAGATATCCTCTCATCTTTGGACGTCCATTCCTCGCCACCGCAAGAGTTCTAATTGATGTTGAAGCAGGAACCTTTCTGCTTAGATTAGGCAAGGAAACACTCAAATTTGAAGTTTTTGAAAGCATGAGAAGACCAAGTATGCAAGAAGAAGTCTATCTGATTGATTGCATAGAGCAGATGTCACTTCTAACTCAAGAGAATCATGAATCATACGATCCATTAGAATTTGCTCTAACGGATCTATCAATTGATGAACCTATTGACGAACAAGTAAATAATTGCATCAAATCCCTCGATTCTGCAAAAGAAGATGTTGAAGCCACATGTGAAGAACTCAAGGCTGTGGAAACTACTGGAGAAACAAGTGAAAAACCAAAAACTCTAGAAATGAAGCCCCTGCCCGAGGGACTGAAGTATGTGTTTTTGGATGACCTCAAGGTTTGTCCAGTAATAATAAATTTTGATCTTACGACCGAACAAGAAGATAAACTCCTGAAAGAATTGAAGGAGAGGAAGAAAGCGATTGGCTACAAAATGTATGACCTCATTGGGGTTAGTCAAGCATTGTGTATGCATACGATCCCTATGATGGAAGATCACAAGCCAACCATTGAACATCAATGGAAATTGAATCCAAACATGAAGGAAGTAGTCCGTCAAGAGGTCATTAAACTACTCACTGTTGGAATAATCTACCCGATATCAGACTCACCTTGGGTGAGCCCAATGCATGTTGTCTCGAAGAAAGGCAGAACGACTGTGATACGAAACGAAAACAATGAACTCATCCCCACCTAAACAATCATAGGGTGGAGGATGTGCATTGATTATATAAAGTTGAACAAGGCAACTCGAAAAGATCATTTTCCAATGCCTTTTCTTGATCAAGTATTAGAGCGGCTGGTCCATCAAGAATACTTCTGTTATTTCGATGGTTACTCTGGATTCTACCAAATACCTATACACCCAGATGACCAAGAGAAAACCACCTTCACCTACCCAATTGGAACATACTCATTTAGAAGAATGCCATTCAGACTCTGCAATGCACCTGCAACTTTCCAACGTTGCATGGCTACTATATTTGCCGGTCTCACCGAAACCATTATGGAAATTTTCATGTATGATTTTTATGTATACGGAGATTCATTCGATTCATGTCTAAAACACCTCTCCCTGGTCCTCAAATGATGTGAAGAAGCTCATCTTGTTCTCAACTGGGAGAAGTGTCATTTTATGGTAAAGGAAGGAATTGTCCTCGGCCATAGGGTCAGCAATAGAGGAATTGAAGTAGATAAAGCCAAGATCAAAATAATTTCCAAGCTCTCTGTCCCTATCAATGTAAAGGAAGTTCGAGCATTCCTTGGTCATGCAGGTTTCTATCGACGGTTTATAAAGGATTTCTCAAAGTTAACTACGCCGACGACAAATTTGTTACTAAATGATGCTGAATTCAATTTTGACAAAGAATGTGTTAAAAGTTTCAACAAATTGAAGTATTCCCTTACAACCACCCATCATTAGAGCTCCTGATTGGGACCATCCTTTTGAAATTATGTGTGATGCAAGCAATTTCACTATAGGTGCTATTTTGGGCCAATGTATAGAAAAGAAACATTATGTGATCTATTATGCATCAAAGACCCTCGATGAAGCTCAGAAGAATTATGCTACTATAGAGAAAGAACTTCTGGCAGTCGTGTATTCTTTTGATAAGTTCAGATCCTACCTAATTGGTTTAAAGGTCATTATCTACACCGATCACGCTGCCATTCGTTACCTTCTAGCAAAGAAAGACGCAAAACCTAGGTTAATAAGATGGATTCTCCTCCTGCAAGAATTTGATTTAGAGACCAGAGATAAAAAGGGTACAGAGAATGTTGTAGCAGACCACCTCAGTTGCATCCACACTCTGGATATCGAGAAGATTCCAATTAATGATTCCCTTCAGGATGATCAATTAATGAAGGTTTTAGAAGCTATACCATGGTACTCGGATTTTGTGAACTACCTCAATGCTGGGGTTATTCATCCTCAATGCACTAGAAATGCACTGAAGAAATTTATGCATGATGTGAGACAGTACTACTGGGATGAGCCATACCTTTTCAAGCTATGTGCTGATGGTCTTTATAAACGATGTATCGCTGAGGAAGAAGCTCAATCTATTGTAGAGCACTGTCACTCTGGCCCAGTCGGGGGCCATATGAGTTCAAAGCAGACTGTCTTGAAGGTTTTGCAATGTGGATTCTTCTGGCCAACCATATCCAAAGATTCCTATGACTTTGTCCTATCATGTGACAAATGTCAAAGATCTGGCAATATAACAAAGAGAGATGAGATGCCATTGAATCTGTGGCAAGAAGTAGAGATATTTGACGTTTGGGGGGTGGACTACATGGGTCCATTCCCATCTTCTCATGGATTTTCATACATCCTAGTGGCGGTGGACTATGTCTCAAAATGGGTTGAAGCCATACCAATTGTCACTAGTGATTCCAAACCCATCATCAAATTATTCAAAGATATTATTTTCCCCCATTTTGGAGTTCCACAAACTGTGATATCTGACGGAGGGTCTCATTTCCTTGAAAGAAGCTTCGAAGCGTTACTGAAAAAGTATGGTGTAACACACAAGGTAGCCTCACCCTACCATCCACAAACAAGTGGACAGGTATAGATTTCTAACCATCAACTCAAAGCTATCCTAGAAAAAACTATAGGCTGCAATCGGAAAGATTGGTCAGTGAAAATAAACAACGCATTATGGGCCTATCGAACTACTTATAAAACTCCCCTCAGGACTACACCTTTTCGATTAATATATGGAAAGGATTGCCACTTTCCAGTAGAACTGGAACACAATGCATGGTGGGCAATAAAACAACTGAATTTTGATATGAAAGAAGTAGGCCAAGCCAAGATTCTGCAACTCCAAGAGCTGGACGAACTCAGGATGACAGCTTATGAGAATGCACGAATCTACAAAGAACACACCAAAATTTGGCATGATGGCCATTTGAAAAGAAAAGACATACAAGTGGGAGACCAAGTTTTGCTATTCAACTCAAGGTTGAAGTTATTCCCAGGGAAACTCTGCTCTCGCTGGTCTGGACCGTACATTGTCAAAAGCATCTCCCCACATGGTGCTTTCTCTTTATGGAGCGAAACATCGGGTGAATTCTTGGCAAATGGTCAACGTTTGAAAAGATATTTCACCACAGCCGACATAAGCACCAAAGCAATAATAGATCTCTCAAACCCAAAGGAACCACCGTGAAGTTGACGATATCAAGTCGAGCCATCGACGTAAAACAAAGGCACTTGTCGGGAGGCAACCCGATAAATAAATTCATATTTAGTTTTAATTGTGAATTAGGATTTTTCTTTAATTTTGTTTTTACTTTTTAGATAATTTTACACCAAATAAAATTGCATCGTGAGATGTTATTTTGAGTTCTGAATGGTCTCTTTGTTTGAGATTTTCAGATGGAGGAAACACACTGATTGGAATGCAACCACATCTAGTGGTCCAAATGGCATGAACTTTCCCCTCCATCTCAGATTTAGAGCTTGCTCGGGATGAGCAAAATTCTAAGTTCGGGGTGGAGGGTGGGTGGTACGTATCTTACTTTCTACCTTCACACATCTAATTCTTTTTTACCGATATATTTTTGACCTAAATTTTCAAATTTCCAAACATAATTTTCAAACTTTTAAAGTTCCAAAGAAATTGAACAAATACCGGATGAAGTTTTGACATTCTTTGTTTTAATCTCTATGCATTTATCATTATACTCTCCTTATTGAAGCATAGCCTCAAAAGGACCTTCTTCTGAAAACTAGCCTTTTGATTGAAATCATCTCGTGAAGCTTATGAATCCTAACATCATGATCTGTATGCAAAAATTGGCAAGTGTCTGTCGAACTGATAGGGATCAAACATATCATGCTTCCTAACTGACTAGTGGAACAACAACATGGAATCCCCTCCAGATCCTCATCAAGTCATTATTTGATCAGAGTATGATAAAGAGAACAACCCGGTGCACGGAATTGTAAATCAAGTCGCATTCTGATCTGAACCCTCTTCTACACTTCTTCTATCATCTTCATATCCCTCCATCCATAAGAAAGAAACAAAAATAGCCAAAATAGTGTCAAATCCTAAGTTTGGGGTGGCACGCCGCTTCCCTCTATATTCGCTTCTTCCATACCCCTCGCAAATTAATAGGGGCGTACCACAAAAAATGCAATTTCAAGTCAAATAGAGGAGAGATTTGCATATAAAAGATGCCAAAGCGCACACAAAAAGAAATGCAATCTTGAGTCGAATAGAGGAGAGATTCACACAAAAATATATGCAATAAATGAAATTGTAAAAATAATAAAAATCTCGAGTCGAATAGAGGAGAGATTTACCTCTTCTTTCCATACCACCCTTCACTCCCTTTTCTACCTAAAGGCACAATTAAAGCCTTCAATTCCTTGAAAAACACCAGCGTCAGATCAGATGCACACTTGTCATTATGCGGGTATCTCTGGACTCCTACAAAACTCTTAGACATGCTTGATGTTGGAAAAAGTGGAGAGGAAGTTATGTTGGGAAACGAACTCGGGAACGAAGATTTGGTAAGATGTGTTCTGTGATCTCATGATGTTGAGATGCTTAGTCATACCGACCAGAAAAGAAATAATCGTGATGTGAAGATGAGACAGTCGCACGAGTTGAAAGTATGCATTAGGCGATTGTTTCATATTTTATGCTACTCGAGGACGAGCAACGTTTGTCGTTTGAGTTCAGGGTATTTTAATGAATGCATATTCATCTTAGTTCAATCACCTCTTCTGGCCCAATTTTGCCTTGCTTCTTCATGTTTATTAGCTATACCTTCTATTATGCGAGTAATTGGGCTTAATTGAATTATCACGGTTTTAATTGAATTTTTACATCATTTTTGGCAGGTCAAATTGGGCATCGGGCCCAAGTTCTCGTCCATTTCTCTATTTTTTTGGGCTTTGATTAGCTCTAGTCAAAGGTTGGTCAACACAGGCTGTCCCTTCTTTTCTTCACGTGTTCCTCACCTAGCCGCTGGACCCCATCGTCCCTCTCATCCAGCTATCCATGTTTATCCTCGAAACCACCCTACATAGCCGCGATCTCCAGCCTCCCTTTTGATCGCGACCGCTATTCAAAGATCGCGACCACTCCATAACTGTGACCTACCCCTCTGCTAGCCTAATCGTACCCATGATCTTCCATTACCGTGACTGTGGGTTTCTTCTCCACCAAAGATAGATCGTGAACACCTGCTGCACTTGTGGTTCCTTCACCACTCATGCTCGTGGCTGCCTTCTTCTTCCAACCACAGCCTGCGGTCCTCATCACCCTGCACCGCGACCATCCTCCATGCAACCACCATGGCCTGCCGCCGCCAAACCTGATCGTGACTCTTTCTATAGCCACAGAGCGTGACCACACATCCACCTGCTGCTAACCGCGGTCTCCACCCATCAACCGCAATCAAGCTCTACTCCGCCCACCTCCACCCATGATCCATCTGTTAGGTTGTCATTTCCAACAGTCACGACTGGACTCTCCAATAACCGCGGACGCTCACTATCATCACTGCACAACCGCGGCAACACTCCATGCCTCTACCTTCGTTCGCAGCATTAACAATCATCACTGCAACTCCACTACTGACCAACGCCATGCAACAATCGCGGCCTCCTTTATCATCGCAAGCACACAACCGCAACCTGCAAAACGGAATTGCGACCGCGATTCTACAAGATCATGAACAAGCCTTGCAGAGCCGCGACCGCAGTGTCTATGAATCGCGACCGTGGCAAAGTCAGGCTCTGCTCCATCTCACACCGCGGCCTCCCACACTCCAACACTGCAGACACCTGTCCGAGACTCCACAATCGCGATCGCGGCAACACTCCCAAGACCGCGACCGTGGCAAAATAGAATCGCGACCTCCTCTGCTCTTTCCATTAACCGCGACCCCCCCTCTCCTTCCTGCTTCATCACAACCCTACCTCACGCTGCACCAACCCTAGCGGCAGTAGCGTGACTTCATCACCCAACATATCTAACCCCGCTACCACACTTCCGCTCTTCACCACTGTCTACCAAACCACAACCTCGACCATGATCCACTAAATCTGCTGCTACCACGCACATCCAGGAAATCATGACCAAGGGAGCACAAACAAGAATCGCGATCAGCTGCATGTGTACAAGATAATCGCGACTCCAAAGAATCACGACCTGCTACCAAGTAACCGCGACTGCGGCATCAAAAAAACCGCGACTGCGACATCTAAAAAAGCTGTGACCTGCTGCAAATTACCAAGGTCGCAAATTTAAGTCGGTCCCAACCTGCCTATAAATAGAACGCTACCCCAACCCATCAGGGGAGGATCTCCAGACGCCGTTGGGCTGCAGGTCTGTCATGGGCCTAAGGAGACGATCTTCATAGCCAAGAACCTGTCCCTGTGGTGGTTTTGTGCCCCGTTCACCCAGATCTAGAGTACATACTCTAGATCTACAAGCCACTTCGTCCAGATCTAGATCTAGATCTAGATCCAGATCCAGATCTACTGCATCTACGCCATTTCTACACCGCCGTCTCATCCACAAGCTGCTCCTCCTGCTATGAGCGAGGACTACGAGAAGAAAGAGAAGGTGAAGAGAAGATTTTCCACGTCTGCCGTGGTGTCCTTCCCTCCTCATCCAGATCTTCCCCGACATTATGTAGAAGACTTTTTCTCCATCGAGCTACGATCATCTTCTTCACCATGATCATGGCGGAATCTTCTCTCTCTCTTATTTTTCTTGTTTCTCTCATCATGAGCGAGTAGTTCCTTTTCGCTGGGGTGTAGGGTCTAGCCCCGCTGCCCATGCTTTAATGTTCAAATGTTAAACATTCCATGGCATGTATATAACTTTTCATTTCGTTGTTAATCATCAATGTGTGCTTATGGATTGATCTCCTGCTTGCATTTATCTTGTTCGTTTCCTATGTTGCGAGAACTTCAATACGTAGGTTTGAATGTCGATTAACACGGTTGACTCCCAAACTAGAAATAGAATGGGATTCCTTAAGGTTGTAAGTGTATGATCTGTGAGGGGATGAGCCATCTAGCCCACGGTGACGCTTCTGTGTGCCTAAACATCCCTCAGGGAGGGCCACAACTTCATTTGGATTTCTGTATCTTTGGAACCGTAAGTATGTGATCTGGATGGTGACGAGACATCTGATACATAAGGTGATACTTACGCGAACCTGACTCCCATATGAGGGGTTTTGCAGTAGCTCTTCTTGGATGGTTATATCTTGCCTGGATGTTTGTGTTTGTATGTGTTTACATGTACAGTGGTGGTGAAACCCGGGACCATCCTAACGATTTCCATCATTAATCTTTAATAAACTTTTAATCCTGCTAATTACTTTCCTTGCGTTTAGTTTTATTAATCTCAAATCAACCAACCTTTGTTCCAAATATTAGTCTTGATTCAATTAGATTCGACTAGTAAAAGATTCTTAAAAATATTGTCCCTTGGGATTCGATCCTCAACTATACTGTGATAAGACCCGTCCGCTTGCGGATGGTATTATTGTACATTGTTTTGGTTAAAAACTTAGGGATTTTAACCCTAAGTGAGTTTATTAGTGCAATAATATACCACGTCAGTTATCCAAATATTTTTTGTATGCTTTCACATTGGGAAGGACGAAATAATCAAGTTTAACAAGAAATAACATAAGTAAGTCTAGAGTGTCCATGTACCTTTGACTTTCCTAAGTCATGGGTGGATAATTGATAATTTATGTGGTAGATTTATACTCTTGATGTTACTTTACGATTACAAGTTGTAAATTGAATTGGTCACCTTATATTGTTATAGTTGCATAACCATAAACAAATCATGTGGCCCTTTAGATAAAATGAATAAAAGATATTTTAATGGTTCTCTATCTTCTTTGCATGATGAATTATTTAGATTGAAGTATTACACCTTTACATGATGTCTTACGAAGTTTTAGATGATTACCTATAATCAAATATTTATGTGGATCACTTTACTTGGAATTTTCAAGTTGGTTCCTAATGGTTGTTAGTTTTAAGTTGAGTTTTGTTTTGGAATTGTCCTAACGATCAGTTTGGATTCGATCAGAAAGATGGGTGCTCCACTTAGAAGTTCTTGTATCTCCCAAATTTAAACATTATTACTTTAAATAAAAAGAAGAACTAGCTCCTCATCTTTGATGTGGACGCAAAGTGACATTCAAATGAGCCCTCCCCAATTATTGAGGGGCCTTCTTCACATCCATCGCCCTTTTCCCCAAATCCTAAGCGGCCACATCCCTTGTCCACCAACACTCATACTGACTAAGACTGGGCATCTCCTATCATAGACCACATATATGACTATTTGCAACAAAGCTTCAACGAGCAACATGCTTAGATCATAGAGATGCAACACCATTATGTTGTGATGCCTACCATGGTCACATGCATGGATGAATTGGATATTAATGAGGGATATTACACTGCTTCATGACCATCTAATCCTTCCTACACACCCACTCATGGTGTCTATGAGGACTTCCAAACTCATTGTCACTCCTCTTCATACTAGGATGGAGGATGCGAGTCTGCCTCATATTAGTACCTATTACCATCACTTTAGTGAGGTACCCGATTACCTCTCCTACATATGGACCTACAATGATGAAATTGTAGAATTCAAGCTTGGGGGAGAAAGTAGTCATTAGTGTAGTTTTATCTTAGGTATCCCTTTCACTTATTTATTTATGCAAACTTCCTTCTTTTTAGGTGATTTTTCCTTTTTCCCTACATGATTTTTTTATTTTTTGTTTATTATCTTACACATTATTTAGCGGGACCATGCCTTCTTATCCTCACATTTTTCAAATTTTTATGGAAACAAATTCAATTTGTACCAATGGCCCTATACATATGAAAGTGGTGAATCTAGCCAATTGCATAAATTTTAAGTTTCAATGTTCTTAACTAAAACTACCTACCAACAATATTTTTCTTGGATAATCTAACATACCTAACAAACTTGTCTTTGTGGAAAAATCAAGTGGAAAACAAGTGAGTATCAATTTGATGCTTATGAATTCTCATTGTAGATTTTCAGCCGCCTTTACCCAAACAAATTAATAAATCTATTGATATAGGATTTATTCACTTTAATTTATATAATTCATGCACACATGTGGATAGATATATTATAATAGTCCTATGTGGTTCCAAATTAGAAACAAAAACTTAAAATTTGGAATTTGGGCAAAATCATCCACGTGGTAGGCAAAGCACTAGGAGGCTAAGCCGCCCACATAGCATGACCATCTAGATTGAAGATACCGATCTGATTGTGATGGTCGCGGTGCTATGTAAATACAAGTGACAATTGGCTCTATCAAAATACCATGAGTACCAAGATAGTAATAGCATTTGAGTATCAAAACATCATATCTCATTTACAAATCATTTATGTTGCATCGATGAAGTACATCAATTTCTTACGTAAATCTAGTTTTTGCATAATCTGATTCATACTTATACTAGGATTATTTTGCTTGATATGGGCATTGAATTTTCCTTAGCATGTGACTTCACTTTATAATTTCACTTAGATTTAGTCTACCAAAAATAATAATTAAATCCATAACCTTGGAAAATTGAATTGTCAACCTGGCACTTTTAAATTTTGAATTGGAAGTACTACATTCTTGGCAATTGATAAATTATTTACACACTATTAATTTTCCATATTGATTATATATTTTTTATTATTTGAGTGAAAGAAATGGTTTTATCTTAGGGGTAACTAATAAGCACTTTATATATCACATTTTCCTTACTAATCTATGCACTTATTGTCTACTTTACAACCTTTGTACATAAATAATGTGAATTTATACTCTTCTGTTGTTATTTCACTGTCCTCAAGATTTTGATTTTTTGTACCATCATTTCATAATTTCTTCCACTTGGGTAGACTCTATACCTAATCAAATGATTGATTCATCAAATTTCACAAAAATTAGAAGGCGGGTTGAAATAGAAAATTGCATGTCACGTTTATCAACTACACAACAGTTCTCCACCAACAAGCCAAGAGAAGAAGTTGTAGAAATTACATGATGTAATTATGGAGTTATGATGTATTGAAAAACACTACCAAATTACTAATCAAAAGTTACACGGTGTAGTTCTGAATATTTCACCTTGTATCTTATTTATAGAATCCAACAATTTTATTCTTTGACATGTTACACATCAAAAATTTGAATTACATGGCATGTAAATATATGTTGACATAAATTTGTAAATCCACTTAATTGTCAATATATAAATAGGTTTAGACTCTACCTGAATCAAGTATCTAATCCATATTAGGTCAAGAGAAACAACAAACATGCATATAAGGAGATGACAATGATCTACACCATCCTGGAGCATGAGAAGAGAAGCACAAGAAGATCTTCTCCAAAAATGCTCTCTGTTCATTCCTTTTGCCAAAGGTTGATTTGTTCACCACGTCCATACATTATAAGGATAAGGGAGGATGTTCATATTGTGTTCCCCACCAATGACTTGGGTTTCTTTATAGTTTACTAGTCATCTCTTCTTCCTCTTGTGTATCTAGGCTATCATTTGTTGATCCCATTATGAAATATATTCTTTATTTAATTCTTACTTACATATCCATGTTATGAGTGAATAGTCACTTGTCTTAGGCAAGAGGTATTATCCCCCACATAATCTTTTATTGAATGATACTCATTTATGGATTACATTCTTTTTTAGCTATGATTGCATGTATTGCTGACTGTGACCTCTAATGCATATTTTATGCTTTTCAATGTACATTGAGTGGGTACATAGGGAAGTAGGGACATTTTATTGCATCTAGTTAACCTAATCAACTGGAAGGATTAGGTTGAGTGGGGGGACTAAAAGGTTTACACTTTCCTAGTGATGAGAGCGCTAGGTGCAGGCCAGGCTAACATACATATTGTGAAGAGTTATACATCGAACACTTGGTTTCCTATAAGACCGATATGCACTTGTATATGATATTAATTGTATACCATGAGGTGAAACCCTTAGCCCAATATATTTCTCTTATTCTCTTGGAATTTTTTAATGATGTGTCCCATCAAAATGATTTCCACTACCTTGATCTCATTTACTTATAGGGTAAGCAATTCTACTAATTAGAAATATAAGACTCATTGCAAATCATAATAACACCTTTATCACTTCAAATACTTTATATTCCCTTTGATGGCACAAATCATCATGACCCATATCATCTTCTTACTAGTGATTTTTAGAGTCATTCATAGTACAAATACTTCTCCTAGCCTAATTGGTGTGGTAGGATGTGCTGGATCTAGGGCTCTAGGGGGTGGTGAATAGAGCTGCAAAACTTGTACAAGAATAGTTAGACCTTCAAATTATATCAATTGAAACCAAATACTAAGAGTGAATTTGAAGTCCTATCTAAACAAGCATAGCAAGGATGAAAGAGATTGAAACATACACTTGTACAAGGTGTTTAGAGTGGTTCCTATCTCCAAACTAGGATACCATTAGTAAACTACCAAGAGAGGTCAATCTCTAGGACTTTTCAACCCATGTATACTTATATTCCATTATAAGACATACAAGATGACCATCTTACACCCAAGGGCTTATCTATCCAAGAGCTAGTCTTCTACCTCACCACATGTCTTACCCACTCTTGCAAGCAGCTCGATTCCTTCTCCTAGGACATCTCCTCCTTGCAACAAGTCTTCAACCTTGAGGATTTACCCACCAAGCTCCTTGGATCTTCTGCCTTATCCTTCTCCTTCACTTGGAGAAGATCTTCACACCTTCTTCAGTCTTGAAAAAGAACAACAACTCCTCCTACACTCAGAGAACATCACTTCAGCCTTTGCTCATGGAGAAAGGGGATTGGGAAGTAGAGAGATGGAGATATTTACAAGGTAACAATGAGGTAGCTCTCTTACAACATGCCTAACTCACTCATAATCATGAAATGCTTTGTAAATGAGATAGAAAAAGGGGATCAAAGGGATTTAACACACTCAACTATGGCAAGGACAAAGGCTATCATGATTGAGCAACATTGGAATGAACTCCAAGAGGTCCTATTTATAGCTGGGGGTGTTCCTTTGAGTGTGAGATCACTTAAGAATGAAAACTAGCCATTTTACAACTTGCAACAGATATAATTTCAATTCTAACAACTCTCCAACGGTTGGAATCACTTTTTTTTGTATTTTGACATATTCGAAAGGTAACTTAACCGATCCACTATCTGATAAAGCCAATTTTCAAATGATCGATCAAGTTTGTCATGGGGTAACTCAACCGATTCACCAAAATCAACTTTTGACAAAAAGTTGGTCGGTCGAGTTCTGTGAGTGTACAACTTGATCGATGCATATCATTCTCAAAACCCATCACAGATCGTTCGAGATTCAAACTCGACCGATAAAGTTGTTGTGATGAATTTTCTAAACTGGTTTTTAAGTGATCAAACGATGTAATTAAGTGTCCTTGATTTTTCTCATCTTAGTTACAAGTCATATCATCAATACAAATGATTACAAAAATATTCTAAGGTGATTTAGAGTGTTTTCCCAAATTGCACATTTGCATTGCTTTTGACTTGAACTTCAAAAAGCTAGGGCTTGATGAATTTTATCCTTTTCATGTACCTAATACCTAAAATTTATCTCAAACAAACATATTAGATACATATGAATGGAACAGTTAAGTCATTATCAAAATATGGACAATGTATAACTCTCAAGTCAATAAGATGCACTCTCATAGACTCATGTTCCTCCTTGTGGGGTTACTTTACGGATCAAATTGGTGGGCCTTCCCCTAAACCTTGACTATTTGAAGCTAGGAAAGATTCACTGACAATGAGTTCCTAGCTTACTCATGCCATGGAAAGGTATGAGAACCTTTCCAGTGATCATCATAGATCTTTTACATCCCTCAATTACACCATAGGGGAGGTTGATTAACGATATAACAATTTCTTTTATAGGAGCTTTCCTTACTACTATAGCTAAGTGGTCTGTGCCTTGGGTTTAAATAGGATTCTTATGTTTATCTGATAATGAAATATATGTGTATTGTACCATAGATAATGTTACACTCTTAGAAGTAATTATTCTAAATGTGTTTGTGGAAAATTAGTTTTCTTACATATTATGATACCATCTAAAATTACTAGTAAGTCCTCATTCACATTATGATACAATTTAACATCACCATTACATGCTATACCTCTCCTTTCATGTACATAATTGATTATGTGGGTGTAAGCCCTAAAGTTTAAGAAAATAAAAAAAATTTTAGGTAGTACTCTACTTTGGTTTTAGTTGTTGACCCATATTTCTAGTTGTTGACGAAATATATTAAGGACACAACAACTTTCTACTGTTAACCTATGTGGTGAGACTCAGTCTTTGTAGTCATATAAATCATGCAGTAGGGACACAATAACTTATGTTTTGAGGTGGCTCACATCACAAGATGGAGTCCAGCCCTTTTATGTGCACCTTGTTGTGGATCATATTATCCCATGTGTAGATGTTCCTACCTACAAGTTATGTGTGACTAAGAAATAATAAAATGCATCCCTAAATATGAGAATATGTCAAGATCTATATTTTATTATCCGTTAAACTTATTCACATATTATTATGTAAATTTCAACCCAACTAGTTACAATCTATTTTTTAAATGAACTTATATGTTTAGATGTCCATAGGGAGGGATCATGCCAACAGTAGCAACAACAACATGCAATGTTGCAATTTGAGATTTTTGTTGACCCTACTTGGTGGGATGCCACTATAGACAATTCATTAGTTCCTTTTAAGACATCTTATGTTAGGAGTTCCTTTTATTATTGATCTTTTGTATTTTTGAAATTTTATAGTCATTTCTTAAGCTTGTATTAAGATATTATGTGCGGTTTATAGAATTTTGGTGAAAACACTCAAAGGTGACTAGTATTTCAATATAATGTAGAATTTAGTGATTCTTTGAAATAAACCTAGTTCCTCACCTAAATGAGCAAGACAATAAAAAAACTACAATATCTAATGCAAGAACTATGTGTGAATCCATCATCCATCAATGACTATTAGCATCCTTGATTCCTTAAGAAAGAAGATTATTCAATTTAAATAGATGTTTAAAAGAATTTTCTAGCCCAATGTTTGCCACTATGCATCTACATACACAAATTTTGATGGATTAATGAATATAAATACATTATACTCCATCATACATAAGATGTCAACAAAACTCCCCTCTTCCCATTTACATGGATGAGGAACAATTTTTTGGGAGAAACCAATATAAGTTAAGAGAATGCCTTGATATCAGTGAATGAGTACAACATAATATGACTACATTGTTTTATAGGTAAGGAAGGTAATTATAATCCCATATCGGTCAACATGACCACAAATTGATCAAAATGTAATTTTATTGATATATATATATATATATATATATATATATATATATAGAGAGAGAGAGAGAGAGAGAGAGAGAGAGAGCTGGCAAAAGCTGACCCGACTCGAGAAACTTGACCCGCCCTACCCGCAACCCGACCCAATTAAACCCAAAGAAAATATAAACCCGAATCCAACCCGACCCGACCCAATGTTTACCCAAAACTCATTATGACCCGAGATTGTCAGACCCAAACTTGACTCGACACCCGACTCAGTGATATCGCCTGACCCAAATCAACCTAAAAATCACAATCGACTTGACCCGACTCGATACCTGACATTGACCCGAACCGACGTCAACCCACACAACACCAACCCAACCCAATGTCAACCTGATCCAACACCAACAAACCCCAATATCAACCCGAATTGATATCAAACTGACCCTACACCGACCGACCCAATGTCAATCTGACCCAAAATTAATCCAACCCAGCACTAACCTGACCCAATGTCAATCTGACTGTGTACTAGCGAGTAGCAACTAGCGAAAAATAGAGAAGTCAAGTTTTAGTTTCACAATAAATTTTGGTTTGGCTTTATCGGTATATTTTTTAATAAGAAATATCTTGCTTGATATTTTGATAGTAAGGAAAAGGAAGGGGAAATATATGGGATAATGGATAGTAAAAGAAGAAAATAACAATTAAAAATATTTTCTTTTTTTTAATTAATGCAACATATTAGTCATTAGTCATTATCACAAGTTACAACGTGACCTGAATGAGGTCCAAGTCAAACAACTTGATTATACAAATATACAACCCAAGCAACCCCAACTTGATAACTATCCAATTCAAAATGACTCGATGCAAAATTGAGTTAGCCCCAGGTAAAACTATAAATTGAAATGAGATGGAGTGATTTGATGTGAACCCAAACCAACCTAATAAATGAATCTAAACAAACTTATACCAAAATTAACCTGACCCGAACAAGAGTTGACCCAAAAATACAACATGAATCGAAGGGACCAAATTGATACAAACCTGACTCAACATGAAAGGATAAAATAACCTCAATTATCTTCGACCCATATTGACCCTGGCTAAACCCGAACCGACCTGCCTAATTGCCAACTCTCTAACCTGAATAAACTAAGACCCAACCTAAAACAACTAGACCCAAACCAAATACACAACTCAAGAAGACCCAATCTAATTACTACCCAATCCAAAAATGACTCGACCCAATATCGAATTAGCCCAAGGAAACAATGCAAATTGACCTAACCCGATATTAAGATGACTTGAAATGATTTGACTTGAACCTGACCTGACCTGACCCAATAAAGTAAAATAAAAATATCTATACCGAAATTGACCCGGCCCAAACCTGAGTTGACCCGAAAATACAAAATGACCCGAAGGGACCCAACCCAATTCTAACCTGACCCAAACCCGACCCAAAAGAATAAAATAAACTGAATTATCTCTGACCTGTAATGACCCGACCTAAAATGACCTGACCTAAACCCGAACCGACCCACCCAATTTCCAACTCTGTATATATATATATATATATATATATATATATAATATTTGACAAGTTTTATTCATATTTAACTATCAAAATATAAAACCTCACATTTCTATTGTCCCAATGAGGTATCTATATAGGAGTTATAATGTAGTTTCACTCCTCCTCCACCTCTAACTTGAACATATTTCCAATAAAAATTCAATCTCACATCAATATTTCTATCAACTATCCTAGGATAGAAAACAAAAAATCAAATAGATACATTGAAAATCTCAGCATCACCATTATCAAAACAAGTTTTTCTTATATAATGTAGAATGCTTGATGATATTTTTTAATTGTTTTTGCAGATAAACATGCTTGTATTTTATGTCACGACAATCTGTCTTACTTTGACATGACATCTTAAGAACCCTAAACACCTTGGAGTTAAGTCAATAATGCGATGAGATAGAATATACCACCACAATTGTGTTATCTAGAAGGATAACTAAAAGACATTTTTGTATAGTTATGTCTATATTAAACCTAAATATGCTTCCTCCAATTAATTTTCAAAATAAGGTACTCAAGGAAAATGTTCCATTCATCATGTTTCATTCAAGGGAATACTGCACAAGATCTTAACAAACTCCTATTTCTAGTTCTTACTATAATATCTCTCTAGGTAACTACTAACCATTGAATGACCACTGATTTCAATGTCTCCACTATGTGTTGCTCTTGTATAATTAAGAGACTAGCATCTTTTCATATATGGGGAAGTTTATAAGATGATGTTTTTTTTTGTATTGCATGGTTAGTCTCTTATATTAGGAGACCTAAAGAAGGATAAGGTGAAGTTAGTGATAAACTTTCAAGCAGTGTTGATTTCCTAAGGAAGCTTTACCGCCTCATAGCCGATTCCAAGGATTCCTAGTTTTCCTTGATGGATTCTATTATCTTGTCTTCCCAAAATAAGTATGTTTTCAATATATCCCTTTAATTTTTGAAGGTCACGTGGAATAAAAAGATATCTATATTATATGATTGGATAATTAGGTTTGAAGGAAAGGTAGATTTTTCATTCTTTAGAAAATAGAATGATATACTACAATTTATTTATATATAAATTAATTGTGAGAACATTATGGAAAGTTAAAAATGGTAGTTTGATGAAAGAATATTCATTCTTTGGAATTAGGTGGATACCATCCATTTGAGAGGGATCTATACTTAGGTGCACCATGTTGGGTGAGCTTTCCTACCTTAAGGAAACTTTTGATCTAACAAACCTCCTAAAGAAGCATCTACCATAGTAATAAATCAAATAAATACAAGGAACCACTCCAAATTCTTAGACTCTAAACTTTTCTCATACTCCTATTGAATTGTTGGTTGTCTACGACAATATTTTGTGCATTTTTTTGCTGGATAACAACTCACTTCATTCATTGTCAAGTAGGTGTACATTCCATATAGACACTATTTATACATGCATTTGACAATGCCTCAAGTGATTCTCAAAGCAACATCAAACTATAATTCCTTCTCCATTAATCAATGATACTAAGAAAGTCAAAGATGAAGTATATTTGATCGAGATGACTATAGTTGAAGATGGTATATGAATTTTAAATATAGATAAAATTGAAGAACATAATGTGCTAATACTTTATTTGTACCTTTTTTTAACATGGATCAGATTGTAATACCCATGTATGAAATCTATGATGACCATGAGTATGTGCTTGCTGTGAGCCACATTGAAAAGAGCATGTGTGGAAGGAAGGAATTAGAGTTCTCCTACTGAGAGAATTTGTTCTCTATCTCTAGCTATTATGACATTCACTAAACATAGTCAATGGAAAGGAGAAATTAGGTACTAATAATATGTACTATTATGGATTTGGACTCGTGATAATAATATACATACATGATGAATATCATGGAACCTTCACAACAATGAACCCATATATCTCTGGTTCATCTATACAACATCTATTTCATACTCTGGGAAATATACATAGGGTTTATATACCTAGTTTAGTAACTCCTCTTGGGATGAATTTGAAACACATTTATAACTATCATAATGTTGGTAAAGGGAAAGTTTATTACATATGTGACCAAAGAGGTTTCTTGACCCATATTAAATAATACATGTGTGCACTAATACAAATTGCACTATATAAAAGTGGTACATGGTGGTAGTGCACCCCATATAGTTAAATATATACATATTGATATTGCTATGTCCTTAAATCAAGAAAAGTCCTCATCTATCAATTGTCTAATTTTATTATATGAAAAGTAGCAAATAATGTAATATAGAAAACTTTAAAAATATTTGTAGAATATCTCAATATTTTAGTCACCCAAGAGAAGGACATTGAGGTTTCAATGATTGGAGGAAACTTTGTTTGACCAAATATATAGAAATATTAGCTCATGGATAGACTTTGTAGTAGAAAATGAACTCAAAGAACAATTACTATCTAGAACAAACATAATCATAATCTTCATGCATAGGGGTTCCATTCTATATATAAAATTTTAGGAAGGGGACATAGAAATAAAGTACCTTCGTGAATTCTAGAAATTTTAGCTGAAATTCAAGTGTGCTCGATAACATTTTACATGATGTGTGTTTTATCATCATCATCATTAATAAACTTTAAAATATTATATAAGTACTAAGCAATGACTTCTTGAAAGGATAGTACATGATTAAATAAATGCAAATTATGTCAAAATATCCAATCATATATTGAATATAGATGAGTATTTATATCACTTATTCTATTCAAAAGAATAAACATTTTGTATTGTAGCACCCCTCCAAGTTTACATATGACAACGAAAACAATCCACATGTTTTTCATAATATGGGGTACTTGGGGTTGGAGGGATGTCTCAAGGATGGTTCACATTACAAATAAGCAAACATTCACCATCATTAAATTTTAAATGATTAATACATTGTTCATGGGATAAGAAACTAGATTTACTTTCTCAAGCTTTAGATCTAACTAAGAGAATCATGGCCAAACATAAACTAGGGCATCAATGAAATCATGCTAAATGAATGGATCATTTAAGTGGATGGCATCCCTAAAGGAATATCTTCTTCTTTTATACTCTTTTAAGATTTCTTTTTCAATCCCCACTTGCCCCAAAATCTAGGGACATCGCATCCCTAATCATGCAAAGAAAAAATACTCATCATGAGTAAATGGCACTAGAACATTATAGTATGAAGAAAAGTACATATACTTGACATAAGATAACTTGACATCATATTGAACTTGAGCATTCTTGAAACATATGAACATAAAGGATTGGATAAAAATATACACATTCTCTATCTAATTGTCCACTTAAGGATAGATAATCCTAGGAAAGCCCATGATTGCTAGGAAAATCTAGGAAGACTGTAACGAGCTGGAACCTAGAATCCTACCCTATTCCATGATCAGAAAGGTAGTGATGTTATTTTATTATATTTGACCAAACAAGGATAAAATTAAACAACCTCACACATTTACATAATAACTTAAATATGTGCTAATATGTTACATTTATTTCCTTTGATAACTAATACGCACATAATGGCTAAATAAAAATGTATAATATGCTTAGAAGCACCATAATTATTGATAATGTTATATTATTGGTATAAATATAAAATTAAAGGATCAAATATGTTAAATGTGTAAAATGTGAAATTTTGTACATAATAATAATATATAACTCTTTTTGTAACAACGTGAAATTAATGAGAATATAATTGAAGATGATCAATATCTATGTAGATAAATTGTCTAAACTATAATGGTGATATAACTCACAAAGGAATTCCAAAACCCAAATCTAATGGTAAAAACATATTCCTTGGGCCCCAATTACCTTGGGTGCCATGTTTCACATTACTTGAGCAATAATAATTATCCTAATTTTATTTTACGAAGAAAATAGGATAAAAATCCAAAAGCATTAAATAAATTACTACATGTCTTCAAAAGTAGAAATAAACCCCAAATTCTAAATCCACATACTATAATGGTCTATGTCTGAATTTTCACATAAATTGGATAAACATATTTATCCTAGTGTAGTTAGGAGACAAAATATGACTTAAAAGTAAAAAATATCAAATATAATAGTAAATGTTCCCAAAATGAAAAATTGATGCAAAAATCGAATTCTACACATCTTAATTGGTCTAGGTACCAATTTTGGTATAATTTGATGATTATTTGGACCCTCAAATGAACTAGGAAAGAAACATGAAAATCATTTAAGTCAAACTACATACATATGCGATTAATGACTCTGATGGGCTAAGTTGATGATTTTTTTAGGCAACACTATCTTTCTTGGTTCTATACTCAAGAACAATTCTCCTATGAACCCTTTGATCAGAATCGTGCAGACCCACACTTTTCCCCTACCTTCCTCTTTTTCCAGTGTTGCGTGTGAACAGTGGTTTGCACTCTCGACCTTCTTGTTTGTGAACCATGTTTCCTTTAATCTCTCTCTCTCACACTATTTTCTCGTGAATCCATTTCCTTCACATCCAACTCCTCTCTCTATTGGTACAAAACCCTAATTGTCGGGATCACTGACACCATTAAGTGTCCCACATATCCCGATCGCTTCTTCCCTTGTTGCGCCCATGTTCTGTTCTCCTTTGCCCTCTTCTGGCATTCCTACAACATTGGACCTATAGAAAATTGGTCCCATGCCTTAACGGAATCACAAAGAGTCATTCCTTGGTGTTGTATTATGCCCCTTCAGCCCCTGATCAATTACTTCAAATCCCAATTGCTGACGCTGGTAAGAACCTGCCCACTCCCGAGTCCCTCACCCTCACAATCATGCTTGTTGCATGCACCTTGACAAAGCTTGTTGCTACTTCAATTTCTCCTTTTAAGGTTTGATTGGTTCCCCCTCTTTTGATTCTCATCTATCTATACAACTGTCGTTGGTGCTTCCTCAAATTTCTATGGGCGATGTCAAGTGATTTTTTTGGGTGGTGTTGTCTTATGTTTTTCCCCAAGAACTTGATGATTTTTTTTTCATGTCCTATCCTAGAACGATGGTTCTTAGTACTCATTTTTGTGGCATTTGTGGCCAATGGATTCAACTGAGCTATGGGTGGTTTCTACCCTCGTCTTCAAGTTTGTTGACTTTGATTTATCACCACAGACTCAATGGATCTGCCCGTTTTGGGAAGGGAGCAAAGGATCAAGGTTCTGAGCTAAGGGTTACTCTCCATTAACTGGGAGTCATCTCTAGCAGTTGAGATTTTTAGATTTTGAGTTTTTGTTTGATACTAGGAAAAAGATGATAGTTCATAAGATTACTTTCCTAGCCCTAAATCAATTTGATGTTATCATGCATGGTCTAGGACTTTTCAGTCTTTCCCTTTTTGCTTTTGATCAAGTAGCATAACAATGATCCCATGCCATGAGGTGAGCCTCGATAGGGTTAGCTCACTGGGACCCACCTCTCTGTGTGGACAAGCCTATGTACAAGTGGCTTTTTCTGATTTTATGAATGGCTAGAACTCCTATAATTCATAACTAAATATTAATTCATCAGAAAAGTAAAATAAAACATGTCTTAGAATACTTAGATTTTTCTCTATGCAATGATATTACTTTATCACCATATTAGAGTATAACAAATATGTGATTTTTCCAAGGTTTTTTCTAATTAGTTAATATTTTCAAAATTCATATCTAATAATCTATAAGTCAGAGAATTAAACTTAAATATATTATGAAATCAAAAAATATAATCTATAAGATGGTATAGTTTTCATACCCTAATTCAATAATAATAGAAATGGAATTTTTAGGGTTTATGAAATTAATGTAAACCTAACATATTCTCATATATACCTTTAGTAGGTTGCTTGTGGACTAAGATGGAATTAGGATTTGATCTTGGAAACATGTAGACTTCAAGTGAGGTATTATTGCATTCCCTATATTGAGCAGTTAACCCAAATTATCTCTATCTTGATAGCCTACATAATCTCTCTCCTAAAAAATTATTCCATGTGAAATATTCTACTTGATTTCAATCTTATGATCATCCTACTTTGTTGAATATTCTTTTGACTCTAAATTGTACTTTTCTTCTTGATGGAACCCCAATTTTGCCCCTTATATGGTTGATGTTTATTTTTTCTATTTTTGTGATGGAAACTTTATTTATTCTATCAAAGACCGAACTTTATACTTTCCTCTACATTATGCATGCCCTGTGATTTAGTAGCGCTAGAGTAGTGTAATTACTTTGGTTTTTGGGTTGTGTGCCCATGTTATATTTTTGGGGTGGCAGTTGTGTGCCCCATACCCAGGTTGTGTGCTCACTTATATATATATATATATATATATATATATATATATATATATATATATATATATATATATATATATATATAGGGATTTTGGTAGTACGTCATTTTCTATCAGGTTTCAAGATAGTGAGCCTTGGTCGCCATTGCAACTTATATTGTTCTAGTACTATGTTTATCTCACATGCATGCAGGTTTACATTCTTGTGATGGGTTTTGTGCCCAAAATTTTATATGTGCTTGTGTGGAACAATTTTCATGATGGTTTAATGGCAAGTATTCCTCTTATTTATTGTATTTTGATATTCATATTCTTCTATGCCCAGTTGGGTGGTCCTTTCTTTTTTTATGGGAAGCCTAATTTATTTGGCATCCTTTATGTAGGGAAATATGGAGAAAAATAGGCAGCGGAAATAATTTTTTTACTACCATATTTCCCATTAAACCAATGGATCACATCAATAGCTATATAATGGAAAGGAAGGTTTGAAAGATATACATGGTCCTAGAGAAAGTCCAGCGACATCTCCTCATCGTTATATTCATGAAACTGTCTTCTAGTTGCACTGGGACTTGTCTGCAGCTCCACCACAAACAACATACTTGAATGGAATCTACAATAGCTCATGATCTCACCACAAAATGTCAGCTAACGTTGTCATCCTAGAGATGGGAAAAGGAAACCTCACCTATATAGAAGTCCACACGGACCACCTAGAACTCCTATTGTCCTACTAGAATGGATAGGAAGGAGTTGTCCCTCCCTTTGGTATACTAGTAATTAGCTTTCTCTCCCGCAATTATTCTCCCTTGCTATTCCTCCCTTTATCGGGTAGGACTTGCTCGGCTCTCTCGGTTACCACAACCAGAGAAAACAAATAATTGTTAGATACAATTGATGTGTCTGAGAATCCCCCAGTGCCCCTCTATTTATAGGAGGAGTTAGTGTCAGGGTTCCCAATCTGTGTGGGAGTGGAAGGGACTGAAATGTATAATGTAAAGTTATCTCATTTTACTATTAAATAAGTTGTAAAATATATGAAAAGTTTGATTGTGGTCTAAACGGTTCAGTCCCAGTCCGGTATGACATTGAAATAGTCCGATCCCAGTCTTGTCCAACTTCAAAATGGTCTGGTCTACGACCCATTATTTTGTTAAAATTCGATTCTCCGTCCGGTCCGGTCCGATTCTGGACCGATGCTCACCCCTACCAATACACTCTCTAGTCTTATGTGTTATTGCTATCTATCAACCTTCCACAATAACATCTGACTAGGGACATAACACAAATATATGAACTCTTCACATACATATGATCTCATTATTCGGGTCCTAAACCTGAATACATATGTCATTGAGTATCATTCATTCTTTAAACATTTATTATGTTACTTCATTATCACATAATTGAATAACATAGAATAAATTAGAAGCATGCTTTTATTATTAATCAAATCATTTACAAGTTTATGCCATTACAATCATATATATTTGGCTCTTTGGGCATACATACCAATAGACTCCCACTTACACTTAGAGACAATCACCTATGAATTTTATTCTAAGTGATCTAACATGTCCACCATGCTTCTTTTGTCAAAGGGCTTTAGTCAAGGGGTCAAAAACATTGTTCTCAGTGGGTACTCTACAAATCTTCACATCTCTTCACTGTATGATCTCTCGTATGAGATGGAAATGCCTTTGTATGTACTAGGAACACTGATGCGATCCAGGTACCTTAACTTGTGCAATAGCTCCATTGGTATCACTATAGCTCAATTGCGTCACTGATGCTTGGAACCACCCCAAGTTCTGAGATCAACTTCTTGATCCATACAACCTCCTTTGCTACATTTGATGCACTAATATACTTGGCCTCTATTTTAGAATCAACAAATGTCTCTTAGTTAGAACTCTTCCATCTTACAGCTCTGTTGCTTAGGCAAAACACAAATCCAGATTGTGATTTGTAATCATCTTTGCCAATTTGGAAGCTTACATCGGTGTAACCATGTACCGCCAAATCTTCCTCTCCGCTGTAGATGAGGAACTGATCCTTAGTTCCTCTTAAGTACTTAAGGATGTTCTTCACGAATGTCTAGTGAGCATCACATGTATTTGACCAATATCTACTCATCATGCTCAAGGCATATAAGACGTCTAAATGAGTACATAACATGGCGTACATGATTGATCCAATTGTTAATGCATATCAAATCAAACTCATGTGTTCCCTTTCTTCACAAGAACTAGGACATTGATCTCTAGAGATACCAAAACCATGACACATGGGCAAGTTTCCTCTCTTTGAGTTCTCCACACTAAACTTCTTCAACACTTTGTCAATGTATGTGTTCTGAGTTAGTCCAAGAAGCATTCTGGATCTATCTCTATAGATCTTAATCCTCAAGATGTAGGATTCTTCTCCCAAGTCTTTCAAAGAGAATTTACTTCCTCACATTTTCTTTACCATTTGTAAAGAAGGAATTTCATTCCCGATCAACAATATGTCGTCTACATACAATATGAGGAATGTGACTATGCTCCCACTAAACTTCTTGTACAAAAAAAGTTCATCTTCATTTTGTCTAAAACAAAACTTTTTGACTATCTCATCAAAGGATTCCAACTCTAAGATCCTTGCTTCTGTCCATAGAGTGACCTTTGTATCTTACATACTTTATTTGCATCGTTTGGATTAATAAAACCCTCAGGTTGTATCATGTACACATGCTTGAGAAGATTCCCATTAAGGAATGTGGTTTTAACATCCATCTACCAAATCTCATAGTCATGATAAGCTGCAATGGAAAGCATGATCATGATGGACTTAACCATGGTCACTAGAGAAAAGGTTTTGTCATAGTCACCACCTTTAACTTGTCTAAAATCCTTTGCAATCAATATGCCCTTATAGGTTTGTACTTTACCATCCATGTCAGTCTTCTTCTTGAAGACCCACTTGCACCCTATCGGTTTTACCCCTTTAGGTGGATCCACCAAGGTCCATACCTTGTTGGTGTATATGGATTCCATCTTAGATCTCATGGCCTCAAGTCATTTCTCAGACTCTAGTCCCTTAGTAGCTTCAAGATAGGCTGTTGGCTCATCATGTATGACCAACTCACTACCTTCGTGACTTACAAGATATCTAAATCTCTCAGGATCAAGGTGGGTCCTACTAGATCTATGAGGTTCTTGTGTTACTTGAGGAATTTGAGATTCCACAATGACTTGTCATTCTCCTTGTTCCTCTTCTACATCTATTGGTTCAATGTTTTCTTGTTGGTCTCAAACCTCTCCAAGCTCTACTTTCCTCCCACTGATTCCTTTATAAATAAATTCCTTTTCAAGGAATACACTAGTTTAGGCAACAAACATTTTGTTGTTAGATGGAGTATAAAAGTAATATCCCCTTGTTTCTTTAGGATATCCAACAAGATAACATCTATCTGATTTGGGTCCAAATTTTTTAGGAAACATTTTCTTGACATAAGCTTCACATCCCCAAATCTTCATAAAAGGCACATCAGGACATTTCCCATACCATATCTCATATGGGGTCTTTTGAACCGATTTAGATGGTACGTGGTTAGGTGTAAAGACTGTAGTTTGTAGAGCATGTCCCCAGAAGGAAGTTAGAAGATCAATAAAACTCACCATTGACTGCACCATATCTAGCAATGTGTGAGTCCTTCACCATTATGATGTGGTGCTCCAGGTGGAGTCCATTATGATACGATACCACAGGCTCACAGAAGGTCCTCAAACTCTTGGCTTATGTATTCTCCACCTCGATCTGGAAAAAGTTCCTTAATACTTTTGCCAAGTTGTTTTTGTACTTCATTCATTAAATCCTTGAACCTCTCAAGAGTTTCTAACTTATGTTTCATCAGGTAAACATAATCGTACCTACTGAAGTCACCAATGAATGTAATAAAGTATTGATACCCACCTCTAGCATTTGTTCTAAAAGGGCCACACACATAAATATGTATGAGTCCTAGTAGATTGCTAGCCCTCTCACTATTTCTAGTCAATGGAGTCTTTGTCATATTACCCAACAAATAAGACTCACATGTCTCTATTGATTAGAAATAAAAAAAGTCTAGATAACCATCCTTACAAAGTCTAAATATGTGTTTCTCATTTATGTGCTCTAGACAACAATGCCAAAGGTATATTTCGTTTGAGTTATCAAGTTTTTGTCTTTTGGTATTTACGTTATACACACTTGTCTCTAGATCTATTAAGTATAGACCATAAGACATAGGAGCACTGCCATAAAGATCTCATCTTTACTAATAGAACATCAACCATTCTTTATAAGAAATTTGAATTCATTCTTGTCCAAACAAGATACAGATATGATGTTCCTATTAATGGTAGGTATGTAATAGTAGTTCTCCAACTCTATTACAAGCCCACTAGCTATAGATAACTCATAGGTTCCAATTTCACTAGCAGCAACTCTTTCTCAATTAGCAACGTGCAGTTTAACCTCACCCTTTCGCTAAACATCTACTTCTTTTCAGATCTGTTACATTTGACAAAATGTGAGATCCACATTCAATATCTAGTACCAAGACAAAGAAGTAGTGAAATTAAACTCAATTACATATATACCTGAAGTAGAGATCTCTATCCCTTGCTTCATCTTCCTAGGTTTCCTTATCTTTCTCCTTATTTTGAGTGCAGAATACTTAAACTTCATGTTATCCTCATAACACTTCTTGGCATTGTCTTTGTCTTGGACTCTGTTATGCTGATCTCCATCATGGATTTATCCTTCTTCATTTGTGCTTCAACATATACTAGTATGTCAAGCAATACAGACAGTAGTCAAGCCATGTTTCTCAACTAGTAACATTTGATAAAATGGTTATTAGGGGTGAGCAGAATTTGGTTAATAACCGATTAACCGAACGGTTAATTCCGAATGGTTAATTTTATTGGCTCAATTTTGTTAATTCGGTTAATTTGGTTAATTTATTTCGGTTAATCGGTTAAATGGTTATTTTACGGTTAAAGATGTTTTTGGTTTGGTTAACCGAATTAACCGAATAGTCAGAATCTATTCATAAATAATATTCTACACATGCATATATACATATATAGTTGTACTTTTATTTCAAAATACTTCCCCATATATATAGTAATCAAGTTTTTACAAGCCATACAGAATTAAATTTACAAAAATGCTACTATAATATAACAATTGTCCCAAATTCTATGAGTATTTCAAATAATATTATTACACGAGTGTTATTTGGTTAACCAAATTAACCGACCGAATTAACCATTAACCGATTGGACAATAACCAAATTAACCGACTCAATTTGGTTAGGTTAATGGTTAAAATATCAAACCACAAATTAACCATTTAACCGAACCGAATTAACCGTAACCGACCGAATTAACCGAATGCTCACCCCTAATGGCTATATGATTTAGGCAATGATTGCAAAATCATATTCGTGGCCAACTCTTGACCTAAAGGAAAACCCAATCATTCTAGATGTTCCACATGCCCAATCATATTGAGCACATGGGACTCTACTGGGAACCCTTCTACCAGTTTGCACTCAAACAATGCCTTAGAGACATTATACCTTTGATGTTGCTCATGCAACTCATAGTTCATGTATCTTGGCATAAGGTCTTTAATGTCTACTTCATCGTTGGCATGCTTTAAGTAAGCATCCATTTCAGCCTTAGGCATACATGGAGCGGATTCCACTGGCACTGGTGTTTCAAGAGCATAGATAACACTTCTCAAAGTCCTAAACCAGTTATGGAAATATATCTCGTTTAGATTGTCCTTCATAAGGACCAATCACAATGATGATTTGATTGTCATTTGATTCTATAAGAGAAAATTTTATATTTTGTTAAAACGCTTTTGATTGTATTTGATTTGAAAATATTTGACAATATTTAATTAGGCCTTTAATTAATTATCGCTCCCGCTATTTTGTTCAAATTGATAGGCTTCACTATCAATTTAGAAGATTGCATCTTATAACCTACTAGTGAGCCAAGATCCAAAATAATTTAGTCAATACCCAACCAACACTGGCGTTCATGACCAATTATTAAGGCGGGAAACATTTGTCAATTGCATCTAATGCAATTCTTTGATAGATGGTATACACAACTCCTTGCCATAGTCCATCTTCATGCTTCTAGGTGCTTAATCCTATTAAGATCACCTAGTCAAACATGACCCATAAGCCAACACAATAGAATATGCACCCTGCTAGGGCAATCCCACATATCTACCATCACACTTCCATGGGATAGACGACACACGACATTAGGGTGTGCCCACGCTTGGTCGATCAAGCTTTTCATTTGTGTTTCTTATAGAAAGCATCTAAGGCTTTGATATTTATTTAAGGGAGTTTGTATTTATAAATACACATACTTTATCCAATTACTACATATAGAGTACGTATCATATACATACTATATTCCACAACAAAAATATGCAATAAACAAAAAGTGGTGGTTATGGCCATCCTAATGTAATTCCATGGAGACACAAAGAATTACCACAACCAAGGGTCTACATCTCATGCAGAAACATGTTGTTGATGAAGATTCGTGCTTGCCAATCTAGGTTGATTAGTTCAACAGTTGAACCGGTCGGCTCTCCTCCTGCCTGGTCAGTCTGTCATCAAATCGATCATCTAGTCTGTGGTCTACAATCTTCTGGGTCCTCCAGTCGATCACTCGGGTCCACCAGTCGATCATTTCGGCTCGTCCTCCTTGGTCCTCCAATTGGTCGGCTCATCTTCAAGATGGTCGGTTGGCCTAGTCTGAGTGTCTTCTTCTTTGTCTTAACAAGAAACTAAACTATCCAACTATTACATGATTATAGAGAAACCTCAAGTTACATCTGAGGGGAGAAAAGGTAGGAAATAATAATACTTTTACAATTGGAAGATAAGATAGAGGCTTGGTATGCAAACCAAGATAAAATAAGAATAACCAACCACACACAACCATGCATAGAAAATTAGGGTTATTTACCATAACCATGCTACACATCAACCATAAAAACTCACTTTTAGGGTGACGAGTGTAAATTGCACACACACATACACACACACACACAGATATATATATATATATATATATATATATATATACATATATTAGTTTGGGATTTATATCTGGTATTTTATACAACACAATTATTCATATCGCATGTAATTAATAAATGATAAAACCATAAATCTGATAATATCGTTAATCCCAAAATATAGTAGATTGGCGTGGCTCTGGTACCACTGTAGGGAAATATGGCGACAGAATAGGAAACGGAAACAAAAATATTACTGCCATATTCCCCTTTAAACCAGCAGATTGTGTCAACAACTATATAATGGAAAGGATGGTTTCAAAAATATACATGGTCCTGGAGAAAGTCCAGCGACATCTCCTCGTCGTTTTAGTTGTGCAACTGTCTTCTAGTTGCAGTGGGGCTTGTTGAAGCTCCACCACGGACAGCAAACTCGAACGACATCTGCATCAACTCATGATTTCACCACGAACTATTGGTTGACGTTACCCTCCTAGCGATGGGTAAAGTCCATCTTACCTCTATGGAAGTCTACACGGACCGCCTAGAACTCTTGTCATCCTACTAGATTGGATAGGAAGGAGTTGTCCGTCCTGTTAGTGTATTAGTCGCCAACTTTCTCTCCCACAATTGTTCTCCCTTTCTATCCCTCCTTTTATCAGGTAGGACTTGTTTGGGTTCTCTCGATTACCACAACTAGAGAAGACAAACAATTGTCAGAGGCGATTGATGTGTCTGATAAGCCCCTAGTACCCCTCTATTTATATGAGGGGTTAGGGTCAGGGTTCCCAGTATGTGTGGGAGTGGAAGGGACCAGAATCTCAAATTTTTACAACATGCAAATGGAAAAATGGTCAGTTTGCTGAGTGAACCGATAAGTTGGCATGTGAATCGATTATTTCACCTAGTGAACTGGTCATTTCCTCATGCTTCCCAATCCCATATGAATTGACAATTCTAATCCAATTAATGCACGACATGACGTCATCACTAATCCTTGATGCAATCAAATTCCACCATGATTCGAGCGTCTTGTGAAGTGAGCTGGTCATCTCACGACCCCCAGTCGATCGGTTCACTAAGTGAACCAGTCAATTGGAGCCCCAGTTCATTCAGAACTCAGTCAATTCAATACTCAATCAACCTGAAACCCCAACTGGTTATTTCATCACATGAGTCGATTGGATGGGAGTCCAGTCAGTTGATTTGTTGCTTGAATTTGATGCCTAAACACTTTATCACCCAATTCAATTATTATTCATGATAAAAAATCCTCTTCTAGGTCAGTTACTATGTTTTTGACCCTATAGGTTCCATATTATGTTGGTAGTGAATGTCCATAACTACTTATGACATTACAAGCAAAGAGCGGTGCCTCGTCACAGATCATTGCTACCCAAGTAAATGGAAAGTTGGAGAACAACTTCAACCTACAATATGTATTCAATGTTGTAGTGTTTGTATAGTTCCTTTGTCACTGATATCCAAATTGAACTCAAGGCATGGAGAAGTCATCCTCTTCAACATTCAATCTATGTTTCTTGCTATAGTAGATTGTCTAAGATATATGTAAGCTCAATATCACATATTGACTCACATGTGCATGGCCATGAATTTCTCAGTCTAACTAATCAGGTGGCCATGTGATGTGGGTTTTATTGCACTAACAAACTCACTTAGGGCTGACATCCCTAAGTTTTTACCAAAACCTTGTGCAATAATACCATCCGCAAGCGGACGAGTCTTATCGCAGTATAGTTAAGGATCTAATCCCAAGGGACAATGTTTTTGAGAATCTTGTTAGTCACATCTAGTTGAATCAAGAATAATATTTAAAATAAAGAGTTGGTTGGCTTTAGTTAATTAAGCTAATTGCAAGGGAAGTAAAAGAGTAGGATTAAAAGTAAGTTCAGATTAATGATGGGAATCACTGGGGTGGAATCGGGTTTCACCACCACTACACATGCAAACACATCCAGACAAGATACAATTATCCAAATGGAGTAGCAAACCATCCATTAGGAAATAGAGTTTGCATAAGCATCTCCATGGGCTCGATGTCTTGTTACCCACAGGTCACACACTTACTACTCTGAAGATATCCCTTCAAAAGTTCTCATCTGGGCATCAACCAAGTTAATCAATATTCAAATCCAAAGTATTGAAGTTCTTACAACAAAGGAATATAATAGATCATTTAAGGAAGGTGATCAATCCACAAAGCATGCATTAAACGATTAACAATGAGATGGAAAGTTATATACAAGCCATGGAATGTAATAAAATGGACATGTAAGCACAGGCAGCGGGGCTAGTCCCTGCACCCCAGTGAAATGGACTACTCGCTCCTCATGATAGAAACAAAAAGAACAAGAGTGAGGAAAGATTATGCCATGGTCATGGTGAAGAAGATGACTACAACTCGGTGGAGAAATAGTCTTCTACACGATGGTGGGGCAGATCTAGATAAGGAGGGGAAGAACACTAAGGCAGACGATGATGTTCTTCTCTCTCCCTCTTCCTTCTCTTCTCATGCTCTTGCTCATAGGAGATGGAGCGGTAGATGGCTGACAGATGAAGGTTCTATAGATCTGAAATCCCACCACTTTTGTGGCTAGGAGATATATCTTAATGGGGCGTAGATGGCAGAGTAGCAAGGACACCAAAGAGGTAGTCTTTGGCGGCGAAGATCGTCTTCCTTAGCTGGGCACAGAGTGGCAGCCTATCGGTCGTCGTGGAGTGGAAGATATGCCTCAAATGAAGGAGGGGGTCCTCTATTTATAGGTGCAGATATGGAGTGTACTGACTTAGATGTCGCAGTCGAGGTTATTGTCGCGGTTAAGGTGTTTGTACCGTGGTCATGGTGGGGTCTTCTTCATCGCGATCGCGGTCGAGATACTGGTCGTGGAGGGGTCTTCTTTTTCGCGGTCATGGTCGAGACACTGGTCGCGATTGCAGACGCGGTTGAGACACTGGTCATGATCATGGGATACGGTCACGATTGAGGTGACATGCCATGATCAAGCTAGTGTGTTCCTCGGTCAAGGTGGTGTGCCACGGTTGAGGTGGTGTGTCGCGGTCACGGTTGTATGTCGCGATCGAGGTCATGTGAAAAACTCACCCCCCGGGGGGTATTGATAGAAGGACCACCGTCTCCTACACTGGTGCACATAGCGTGATGCTTAATCCTACAATGGAAACGAATGAATTTGATCAAAACTCTAAATAATCATCTGAAACTGAGGAAAATTGTATATGAGCATATTTAGGGGGTATATGTGACCTTTCAGTGCAAAACTAGGCCAAAATGGAGACTAAAACTAAGATGAATATGCATTCATCACCAGGATATCATACTCCCATAGAAGGGACAAATCTTATCTACATCACTCACAGTCATCCTCATGTTTCACAGTGCATGTAATCATCACCTTTATGGCAACCCTTATTCAAGATCACAGTGGATGATGTCAAAGCACACCGAACGACATGTGATGAGTGTAGTGACTTTAGGTCTAAGAACCACAATCACCACAAACACTATGAGAGATAACTATGACTACCATTATAATGGTCTCCATGTGTCACTCTCAAGGTGAGTATGTCTGATACACTATTTTATAACAAGTATCTATGTGCTTGGTTTGATATACCATATCATGACTGATGAGATTTTTTTTATGTAAAGACTGATGAGATTTTTTCATCAACCAAACACACACTCTAGTCTTATGTGTTATTTCTATCTATCATCCTTCCATGATAACATCTGACTAGGGACATAGCAAGCATATATGAACTCTTCACATGCATATGATCTCATTGTTCAGGTCCTAAACCTGAAGACATATCTCATTGAGTATCATTTTTTCTTTGGACATTTATTATGTTACTTCATTATCTCATAACTGAATAAAGCAGAATAAATTGGAAGCATGTCTTTATTATTAATCAAATCATTTACAAGTTTATGTCATTATAAGCATCATATGATTGGCTCTTGAGGCATACATGCCAACACTTTATTCCCTATATTGCTCAGTCCATATCTAATATGCACATACCAGCCTTTATCTTGATATCATCTACTTTTCTCCTTTTGTTGGGGTATTCTTCCAACCCCAGGTGTACGACTTGAAAGATTGGACTTGGCGACATGAACTTGCTAGGTGGAGATCTTGGGGATATAGAGTTGAGATAGATGGATATCCCTCTACTTATATCCTTATGTTGTAGTTTTCTTATAAATCCTTTATGGGAAATGATGATTACTTCTATAAAATTGAATATAGTCATGAAATTTTATTCCGATGCAACTTTGGTTATCTTGTATATCATCATTTGAGAATTCAAAAATTTATGTCTATTCAAGCATGCTTGTAAGTATGTTTGGATAGATGAATTTATTCTCAATTAAGTAGGGAGTGGATCCCCTCTCGGGTATCTCTCCTTACAAGATGGTATCAGAGCTATTATAGTAGTTAGATTTTGACTATTTTAATTTTATCTCCCTAATTAGAACCATTACCTATCATAGTTACCCTCTAACTGAGATGTTTACCCTAGAATTGACCTAATATGCATGATATGATGAAAATATGATTTAGAATATTATGAGGTACACATCATAATCATGGTTGGTAAGCCCTAATGTGATAACAATTATGTGCTCTTACCCTACAATGTAGGTTGGTGGCGATATATCCCTTTATATGCTAACATATAACTTTAGGGTGAATTTTGGAATGAAAAAATAGTTGATAAGGAGATAACATATGGAAAAATTGTGACTTGTGATAACACCCATTTTATGGCTGCTAGAGTCTATATTTTACTATCAAAACTGCCTCCAAACCTATCTTCCTCCCCATTTTATCCTATTATTTACTTAGAAATAACCCACACTATGATCCAAACAATATTTCCTACCTTTTGCAGAGTTTCCCTCATTGTTCCACCCAAAAAAATGCTAATGGGCCCATCCCAACCCATCCACAACAAGCAAGTTGCTCCGACACTTCTACTAAGAAGCGACATGCCCCTTTACCCATCGAGGTTGCTGCCCGATATGGTGGGAACCCGACACGGGTGTGTCGCACGGGGAGACTCTGATGAGCGACACACTATTTACCCGACATGGAGCCTTGCTACCATGACTCGTCAACTCGATGATGTATATCGCGCGACAAGGCAACCCCTCGGAACAGCAACCTGCCAAAGCCTTTATCCGATACAATCAAGTGTGATCTACTTGCAACCCGGCATGCCATGACCTTCATCAAGACGTATCAGGCGACAGATGTGCCGGCCTTCCCCAAAGCCAGGTGGACGAAGCAGACAGAGGACACGTGGCCCAATGAGGACTGCGACCCTTACCAACCATCACCTATAAATAGCAGCTATAGGACTTCGATGGGACAGGTCAAAACCCGTGGAGAGCTAACTTCATGAGCAAAAAGGAGCTAGTACCCTGAGTTCCTAGGCGTGTCGGGCGATACTAGGTGAGCACACCTGTTACAACCCCAATTTTTTGGGTTCATTTGGTGAGAAATGTGATTTCTCATATTAAAGATATTGGAACAAATAATGATTTAATTTGTCTTGAATAAATGGATTTCGTTTACAATAGCCTTGATGATTCTTTTGTGGTCTTTATTGGCTCTTGGGCCCAATAACAAGGAAAAAACAAAAGGAACTCCATTAGTAATAAAAAATGGAGAAAAGAAAAATGTAGAAACCTCTAGAAGGCAAAAGAAATTAATCCAAAGGTGGATTTCATGCCTATTGGGTTCCTTGGGTTCCAAGGAGACCAAAGTTGCAAATATAATGCAAAAAGAAAAGAAACAATCAATTAAGTATTTCTTTATTAAGAAAGAAATTGAAAACAATGATAAAATGTGAAAATAAGTGGAAAGAGGCATAATTGAGTTATCCTTGGTGGATTTTCATATCCATGAGGTTTATAATATTAAAAGGAATGCCAATGAGGAAAATAAAAAGAAAGATAAAGAAAAATCCTCAAAAAGAGATATTTTAATAAGAAATAAATAAGATAATGTGAAGTAATGAATATAGATGCACCTAGAAGGATAATAAGTATCCTTAAAAAGGAATTTCGAAATATTTCAGTTTCTTGGGATCCAAGGAGTCCCAATGAAGAAAAAGAAAGAGAAAATACCAATAATAGACAATAAGAATATAATGTGAATACATTATTAACGAATTATGTGGTATTGCTAAGAAGGAATTTTCTACTTAAGGAAAACTTATTTTTGTGGCCAATGAATTAAGGATATACAGACCTTGGAAGACTTGCTTAGAGCATGTGTTCTTCAGTTTACAGGGAGTTGGGATCTGCACCTAAGCTTGATAGAGTTTGCCTACAACAATAGCTATCAACATAGCATTAACATGGCACCTTATGAAGCTTTGTATGGTAGACGTTGTAGATCACCCCTATGCTGGTATGAAACTGGTGAATATCAACTGTTAGGTCATGATCTTGTACAACAAACCACAGAGAATATTAAAGTAATACAACAACAGATAAAGACTGCACAAGATAGGTAGAAATCTTACGTTGATAAACGTTGTAGACCCTTAGAGTTCCAGGTTGGAGACAGAGTGTATCTCAAAGTCTCACCTTGGAAAGGAGTCCTTTGATTTGGAAGAAAAGGGAAATTAGCTCCAAGGTTTATGGGGCCTTATCCAATCATTGAACGGATTGGAAAAGTAGCCTATAAGCTAGAGTTACCACCACAGTTACAGAGGTTACACCCTGTGTTTCACATTTCCATGCTGAGGAAATGTCATCCCGATACAGAATCAGTTCAGCAACCTATGGAGGTAGAATTGAATGATGATATTAAAAAGCTGAAAAGGAAAGACATTAGTATTGTGAAAGTTCTCTGGAATCATTGTGGTGTTGAAGAAGCCACATGGGAACTAGAGGAAGAAATGAGAAGGAAATACCCTGCTCTTTTCTCTTAATATGTTATGTTAATTTGTTTTGTTGATTTTGAGGACGAAATCCTTGTAAGGGGTGGATAATTTGTAACATCCCTGACCTGGGTTATGAGCTAACCCTAGGTGTTTTGCTTAAGACATGTGATTAGATGCTTGTGATTATCCTTTGATAAGTAATTAAAGCTCCTGAGGAACATATATTTCCATTTCAGTCCCTTTTGAACAATGTTATAATATTGTTTTGTTAAATATGGACTTATGTGCAAATTACCCAATTAGAGGGGTTAACTTGCAAATTGCACATGTTAAGATGTTCCTATGATATTAAGACATCATAATAATGAATATTATGTAGTGATATGGATTCTCCAAGCTTGGGCACCAAGATATAGCTTGTAGAGCAATCCTTGTGCTTTAAAACCTAGTTTTGGTGTAAAATGCAACCCAAAACATAGGTTACAACATGTAAAATATACCCTCTAGAGTATCTCTCATGAATCTTGGCATCAATTAGAGTAAAGAAAATGAGGGGGGGCGCCTCATTTGAGTAATCAAATAAGAAAGAAAATCCTTATAAGAAAATAATCAAGATGTATGCAAAATGACTTTTTTTTATATGTGCAACTTAATAAGGTGTTTGACTTCTTTTCCTCTAAACCTTGGTTGAGAGAGGGGTTGCATGTGAAGATAAGGGAGGAACATGGCAAGGAAGTGGAGAAGGGCGTGGAGGATATAGATGTAAAGAAGAAGAGATAATTGTCATTGCCTTGGAAATATACCCAAAGTATATAACACATCCTTTTTACAAGCGAGGGATCGTTTCCCTTCATTTACTCTTCTCATCTTCTTGTTTGGACCAACTAAGGAGGAACTCAGGAGCATAGGAGGACGACCAAGTTCATCTAGGTAAGCTTTGATCACCATCTAGCTTGGATTCATGAAGGAAATCCCATTACAAGGTTGGTTTGCTAGTTTTCCTTACACAACTCTTCTTTCTAGCCATCTTCTCCATCCTATTCTTGAAGAAAGGACCTTGGACGACCTCTGGAACTCAAACCACCATTAAATCTATGGAGCTTGGAGCTCTAGATCAGATTCGAAGGCGGGTTTTCTAACTCTAAACCTTAAAGCTTTGTTTATACATCTTCTTTCTATTAAAAAGTTGCTTGTTCTCCTTCCTTTCACACTTCTAAGTGTTCTTGCAACCAAAACCGTGAAGAACAAACCATGTTCTTGAGGTAGAAGAAGGTGGCGTTAATTCCAAAGCTTCATCCTAATCCTACTTTATCAAACGGTCTCCACATTTTGCCCAAACGGTTTGCAAAACCGTTTAGAAGCAAACGGTTTCAAAACCGTTTGGTGGCAAATGATTTCACAAGACCGTTTGGATGTGTTGACCAGGAGTTGACCATTTGTAGGGATGTTTTATATATTATGGACTAATCACCCACCAAGAATCATTAACTAATCCCAAGTAAATCACCAATTGAAGGCACTTTAGCCACCTAAAACCTAATCGGGTCCATTGCTGATTTCAATGATGCAATCATGTTGAAGTTTGGGTTGAGTGGCCCAAACAGTTTCAAAACCGTTTGGGGATCACCCAAATGGTCTCAAGACCGTTTGGTAACAACCCAAGACCGTTTGGAGGTCTAGGGTTAAGTAGGGTTGATCAATTGAAGGTCCAATCATATCAAGTTGTTGAGTAATCAAGTGCTGATTTTGTGGCCTAAATTAGGGTTCAACCCTTGAGTGGATGGCTTAGTTTTTGATGAAATCATGGGCAAACGGTCTTCAAGACCATTTCGAGAATGTCCAAACAGTTTCAAAACCTAATTTGGAGGTCTAGGGTTGACTATGGTTAAGTGATTGAAGATTGAGAGCCAATAAGTTGAAATATAATCGATTAGTGACCTAATGATCAAATATATGGTTCAAACCTTAATAGATTGAATTAGTTTTTGATGAGGACTTGAGAAAACGGTCTTAAGACCATTTGGAGGATGTCCAAACGATCCAAAGACCATTTGGGGTCAGGTCATGACCCAATTGAGTGATGGTTCAATGGGTTCATCATCAATTAGGCGCATGTTGATACATGTTGAAGGATGATCGATTCCAAACCCTAATCCAATCAATCCAAACCCTAATTGGTGACCAATTGAGGATCAATTAAGGTTCAAAGTCAGTATAGTATTGACCTAATTAGCCCAATTTATAAGTGGTTAAAAAGTTCATGGTTGATTGAGGGGTTCAACATTGAAAACCCTAAAGCAATAGGAAGGGTTGATACACTTTTTGGTCCATGCGGTTTTGAGGTGTTTGGACCAAACGGTCTCAAGACCGTTTGAGTTCAGACGGTCTCAAGACCGTTTGGGACCAAACGGTCTCAAGACCGTTTGGGGCCAAATGGTTTCAAAACCGTTTGGTGTCATGCGGTTTTAAGACCAATTGGTGACCATGCGGTTTCAAGAACGATTTGCCCAAACGGTTTCAAAGTCAAACTTGGCCAAATGGTCAATGTGACCAAACGGTCTTCACCTCACCTTTGGGAAAATGGTTTTGATAATGTATTTGTTCATGCAGTCTTGAAAGTCAAAGGTACCAAACGGTCAACCATTCCATGCGGTTTCAAGACCGTTTGGAGGTTGAAAGTACAAAACCATTTGGGGTTTTTAAGGTCAAGATTGCTTAATTCTTTAAAGGATAAGATGGTTTAATGGTTGATTACTCTAAAACCTAATGATACCTAAAGTGATTAAGGGAACAAGTAATTAGTTGGTTGATGCATATTATGGTTAATGGTGAACATTACCAAAGTACCTTTGATGGATTTAAGAAGTCAACACCCCTTGATCAAACAAACCCTAATGACCATATTAGTGATGACTTGACTTATGTTATCAAGGTTGGTTTGACCTAATCTAATCATAAGAGATGTAAACATCATCTAATGATAAGAGGAGAGAGAAGACTCCCTAATATGAATGAGAATCAAGTAATATGCTACCAACATATATGAATGCACATAATTAGGGTATGATCCTTCATTGTGAGATCATGGAAACCCTAACCATGGTGATTAATGAATCTTAATCTTAATAAGGAGATGAATGAGAGTAATCTGTATATATAATAATGAAATGACCTCAATTCACTACAATGTGAATAGTAAACCCTAATCTAGGGTAATGTGATGTAACAAGAATAGTAAACCCTAATCTAGGGTGATGTGGTGATATGAACAAATAAACCCTAATTCTGAGTTAAGCTTTTAAGCATGAAACTCTATGTTTGAAGTATGAGATAAGGAATCACTATTCCTAATCAAGCTAAGGATTGAATAACTCTAATTAGATTGAATGAGAATCCTAACCCTAGAAACAAGCCGTGGTGGTTTACTCTTGCATGACTATGCAAGATAGCACGGTCGTGGTATCCTATATATAATTTGAAAAGAACTTGTAATGTGCTGGTATAGTTACTATGTGCATAATAAATGTTAACTGTGCAGGTTTTCATAAAGAGGTAATCATACCCAGGTAAGGGTTATGATGTTATATACATTGAAAACATTTTACATGCTTCAAGTATAATGATATGCTATGTTACCTGGTGAGTGGTAACACATGAGCTTAATAGGTTGAATGAGCCATGAGAAACATATGTATTGTTATAATCAACAATCATACTGTTAAAATGACTGGATGATAGGATGTTACTCAGTAATAAGTGTTATGACGATTCAAGGATTTGAATACCCATATTCCTGAATCACAATGATGATATGGTTAGGGATTGATATCTCAATGTTGAAAGTATGTGATGTAATCTTGATACAAATAGTACTCTTTCTTTATGGCATTTGTTTTAATTGCTTTATGTTTGAAATCATGCTTGATGATAAAGAATGTCATAATGTACTTAAATAATCAAGTATAATGATATCAAGTAAAGCCCTGACCATAGATCCATCATTGTCAGAAACTACATGATGGTGAAATAGGTTTTCCCAAGGGAATTCCTGGAGCACATACTTTTGAGTATGTGGGGGTTATGGACGTGAATATCCTTACGTCCTAATGTTGGATTTGATAGGAGATATATCATTAATCTCTCAATCTTTCATTATATGTTTATGTCGGGATGATGTATCACTAACCTCCCGATGATGTTGTTAATGCCGCATCAATGAGAGATAAATAAGAAATCCCTCGATGGCGAAGAGAGTACAGAACGCCACTGTAGCTCTAAAATAGCGAAGTTGCCAGAATACCCTGGAAAGCTATTATAACAAAGACATGAGATGTCTTGCATGATGATCCTCATACTGACTGAGGAGTGATGAGGTCATAGGAATCTGGCTCTCCTGATGACCTAGGTATGGTACCGATTGCGATCTAATGATGGTCGGTTGGAGTATGAGAGGTGTAACTCATCTCCTCAGGGCATAAATATGTTTGTAAAATGTAATCAGCCGCATAGCATGTTTGCTTAGGTTGAACTACGAGAAATAATGATTGATGTTACATTGTTCATAGTGCTCTAGTTAAGTAACTAGTATACATGTTCTTCATATTCCTTATTGATATGTGTTTTGTCATTCAATTAAGTTATAATTGAAATTATTACTTATAAGGATGTTGCTTCACTTAGTTTACATAATGTTACCTGATGTTGAATGTTTATAATTCTACTGCTTTCTGTTATTCCAATATTGCAATAACAAAGCTTCTGGTGGAGAGTTATAACTCTCGCTGGGACAATTATTCAATTGTCTCACCCCTGTGGGATTCGACCTTTTTAGGTAGACGCCGAGGATGAAGGAACCCATCAGTGGGTGAGCAGCAGCAGCAGCAGTCTCAGGGATAGTAGTGATCCTCAGGTGGAGACACTGACTGTCAAGTTGTGTAGTTAGTATGTCCTGTGTCATCTCTGTACTCTCAGGTCCTAGGAGTCATTATATCTAAGATTTTGGCATGATGCCTCAAGATTTTTGTATCTTACCTTGTACAGTAACAAGGTGATGGATGTTGTAATTCTCGAGATGTGTTTATCACAAAGATGTAATGATGGATCACTTTGTAAACAACTTATCATGTTTCTTTATGAAAGAGTTTTTATCATTTGATGATCTCTTTACAAAAAGGTTTTTAATTTTTAGTGATTTTTGATAATTCCGCTGTTAATCGCTTCCGTATTCATCAATCTTGTTTTCGTGATTCGATCATCTCAATTTAGTGGTATCAGAGCTCTAGGTTTGCTGAGTCTACAGAGACATAGGACTTAGGATGTTGAGTCTGTTTTAGTGCCTTCCAGTATGTCTGATAGTGTCTTCTGCTCCTCAGGAGAAGAAGATAAGACTAAGGATGTCTGGACCACACGAGGAATATGTCACAGAGAGTAGTGTTGCTGCACCCACAGAAGGTGCAAGAAACCCCGAGATAGAGCAACCTGTGCCTGAACCACCCCAGTTCAATCGAACTGACATGGGGAACCCAGCCGTCCAGACCATGTTTGGGCAGTTTATGACTGCCATGACACATATAACTGACAGGATACCTATGCCTGCACCTAGGGCACCTACCCAGCCTGAAGGACAAGGAATCGGCAAGACATTTGAATGACTTTGCTGAGTTGGAGCTACGGAGTATTTTGGAACAGCTGATCCCGCAGATGCCGACTTGTGGTTAACTGAACTAGAGAAGGTCTTTAGAATCCTAAACATCCCAGAAGCTGAGAAGGTTAGACATGTTGTGTACCTTCTCAAGGGGAGTGTTGGACATTGGTGGACCATGGAAGAGCAGAAGAGGCCTGGTATGGAGGTTGCATGGGAAGATTTTGGACGGGAATTTATCAATAGATATTTCCCTAAGACGTTTCTGGACGAGAAAATCTCTCAGTTCGAGAGGTTAAGGCAAGGTCCAATGAACATTAGCGAGTACGAGGCTAAGTTCATGGAGTTGTTGCGGTTCTGTCCGCTCATGGCAAACACAGATGAAGAAAGGATAAGACATTTTGAGAAAGGGTTAAATGCTGAGTTGACTACTCACGTGTCTACCCTAGAGAACAGAGAAAGGTTTTCTACCTTCGTGGAGTCTATTAGAAGGATAGAGAGGTCTGTAATAGAGAAGAGACAGACCCAGAACAAGAGGATGTATTCTCAGTTCCAAGGATCTTCATCAAAAGGTTTCAAGAAACCTAGGTTTTCTGCACCTATGCCACCATCTAGATCCAATACCCAGACACAGTGGACTTCAAATAGGGGTAGAGGACGAAGTCCACCACTAGGAGGAGCTCACAGTTCAGCATCTATGTCGGTTACAGGACCACCCAGACCACTACAACTGAACAAAAGTTGTTATATATGTGGAAAGATGGGACATCTAATGAAAGACTGCAGAGCCAGAGAGGTGAGTGTGACTCAACCTCAGAGGCACAATCAGCAAGGATCACAAAGGCGACAGTTTCCAGGAAGAGCTAGAGGACGTGGACAAGCGTCCCAAGCTGGGTCATCGGCATCTAGTCATCAAACACCGAATCAACCACATGTGACGGCGAGATTCTACACAATGAATCCACCTGATGTAGTTATCAACCCTCGGGTTGTGGCAGGTCAGATGGAGTTATTATATTCCGATATGCTTACATCCTACGTTGTATCAGTTTTAATTGATCTGGGTGCTACGCACTCCTTTATCACTCGAAGAGTGATTCTTGACTGCAATTTGACTATAAGTCATAGAGTAGATAGTTTGTTGTTAGAAACCCCGTTAATGGGGTCTGCTGTGTTGCAAGAGGTATGTTCTCCCTGCATCCTCTTCTTTTCTAAACATCGCATTCAAGTGGATCTTATACCACTTGAGATGCATGGGTTTGATATAATCCTTGGGATGGATACCTTAGAAAGGTATAAGGTTGTCTTGGATTGTGAATCCAAGCAAGCTGTGTTTGCTGATGATAGTAACACATGGATCTTTCAAGGAGAGAGAAAGATTCTACCCACCTGTCTTGTATCAGCTATGGTTGCTGAGAAGTTGATGAGGCAAGGATGTTATGCATTCCTGGCCCATGTGGTAGATACTACCATGGATAGTCCTAACCCTGCTGAAGTTCCTGTAGTCAGGGAATTTGTAGATGTATTTTCTGAAGAACTTCCAGGTGTGCCACCACCTCGGGAAATTGATTTTGAGATCAATTTGATCCCAGACACACAACCTATAGCACAAACACCATATAGGATGGTGCCTGCTGAGATGGAAGAACTCAAGAAACAACTGCAAGAGTTGCTTGAGAAGGGTTTCATCCGACCGAGTACTTCACCTTGGGGTGCTCCAGTGCTCTTTGTTAAAAAGAAAGATGGATCAATGCGGTTGTGCATTGATTATAGACAGTTAAATAAAGTAACAATAAAGAACAATTATCCTCTGCCAAGGATTGATGATCTCTTTGACCAGTTGTGTGGTGCAACCGTCTTCTCAAAGATAGATTTGAGGTCAGGATATCACCAACTTCGTATTAAGGATAGTGACATACCAAAGTCTGCCTTTAGGACGAGGTATGGTCACTATGAGTTCACAGTTATGTCGTTTGGACTAACTAATGCACCAGCTGCATTCATGGAACTCATGAATAGAATCTTCCGACCTTTTCTCGATTAGTGTGTTGTTGTCTTTATAGATGACATCCTGATCTATAGTAGAGATGCTTAGTAGCATGAACATCATCTTCAACAGGCTCTAACTTTGCTAAGAGAACACAAGCTATATGCTAAGTTTAGCAAGTGCGAGTTCTGGTTACCAGAAGTATCTTTCCTTAGACACGTGGTATCTGCCTCGGGTATCCGTGTTGACCCTAAAATAGTAGAATCTGTTCCACAATGGGAGCAACCTAAGACACCGACGGAGATCCGTAGTTTCTTAGGGTTTGCAGGATATTATCGGAGGTTCATTAAGAACTTCAGTTCTATAGCCTTACCCTTGACCAAGTTGACTAGGAAGGATATTCCTTTTGTCTGGAGTGACAAGTGTCAACAGTCTTTTCAGTTATTGAAGGAGAGGTTGACAAGTGCACCAGTGCTTGTGTTACCCGAACAAGGAAAAGGATACATAGTTTTCTGTGATGCCTCCAAGAATGGACTTGGATGTGTGTTGATGTAGGATAAACAAGTGATTTCTTTTGCTTCCCGACAGCTTAAGAAACACGAGGAGAATTATCCGACACATGATCTGGAGCTAGCTGCTGTGGTTCATGCCTTGAAGATCTATAGACACTATCTTTATGGAGAGACATTCTAGATTTTCACTAATCATAAGAACCTTAAGTACATCTTTTCTCAGCATGAGCTTAACATGAAGCAACGTCACTGGATGGAGTTAATCAAAGACTATGATTGTACAATTGATTACCATCCAGGGAAGGCCAATGTGGTTGCAGATGCTTTGAGTAGGAAATCAGCAACACCAGCTTTAGATAGAGCACAACTGAATTCCTTAGTGTGCTCAAGGAGAGATATGCTTATCTCCTTAAGACAAGACAATGTACAGTTGAAAGTATCATTGTTAGCTGGGTTGTTAGCTGAGATGCATATAAAACCTACTCTGAGAGAGCAGATCAAGGAGGCACAGCAAGTTGATACAGTAGTTCAACTGATCAGATCGGAGTATGGTAGTGAGAAACAAGATGGTTTCCATGAATTAGATGATCAAGTAGCCTGTTATCATGGAAGGATGATAGTGCCAGATGTGGATAACTTGAGAAAGTTAGTCCTGGAAGAAGCTCATTCTTTGATGTATGCTATGCATCTAGGAAGCACCAAGATGTATCGAAAATTAAAAGATATGTATTGGTGGCCTGGTTTGAAGAAGGACGTTGTTGAGTTTGTTATATGATGTCCTGTGGGTCAGCAAGTTAAAGCTGAACACCAGAAACCTGTAGGAACAATGCAACCTTTACCCATACCATAGTGGAAGTGGGATCATGTAACCATGGACTTTGTTGTTGGCCTACCCAGGACAAGCACAGGACATGATTCCTTTTGGGTAATAGTTGATAGGTTGACTAAGACAGCACATTTCCTTCCTGTCAAAACAACCTATTTTGCTGAGAACCTAGCACAGTTGTATGTTGAAGAGATAGTAGGGTTGCACGGAGTCCCAGTTACTATAGTTTCTAACAGAGGTCCCCAGTTTAAGATTCGTTTTTGGGAGAGACTTCATAAATCCTTAGGCACATAGTTAAGGTTTAGTACAACCTTTCATCCTCAGACTGATGGACAGTCAGAAAGGACTATACAGACCTTGGAAGACTTGCTTAGAGCATGTGTTCTTCAGTTTACAGGGAGTTGGGATCTGCACCTAAGCTTGATAGAGTTTGCCTACAAAAATAGCTATCAACATAGCATTAACATGGCACCTTATGAAGCTTTGTATGGTAGACGTTGTAGATCACCCCTATGCTGGTATGAAACTGGTGAATATCAACTGTTAGCACCTGATCTTGTGCAGCAAACCACAGAGAAGATTAAAGTAATACAATAATAGATAAAGACTGTACAAGATAGGCAGAAATCTTACGCTGATAAACGTCGTAGACCCTTAGAGTTCCAGGTTGGAGACAGAGTGTATCTCAAAGTCTCACCTTGGAAAGGAGTCCTTCGATTTGGAAGAAAAGGGAAATTAGCTCCAAGGTTTATGGGGCCTTATCCAATCATTGAACGGATTGGAAAAGTAGCATATAAGATAGAGTTACCACCAGAGTTACAGAGGTTACACCCTGTGTTTCACATTTCCATGCTGAGGAAATGTCATGTTGATACAGAATCAGTTCTGCAACCTATGGAGGTAGAATTGAATGATGATATATCTTATGAAGAAGGACCTATATCGATCCTTGATAAAAGAATTAAAAAGCTGAAAAGGAAAGACATAAGTCTTGTGAAATTTCTCTGGAATCATCGTGGTGTTGAAGAAGCCACATGGGAACTAGAGGAAGAAATGAGAAGGAAATACCCTGCTCTTTTCTCTTAATATGTTCTGTTAATTTGTTTTGTTGATTTCGAGGACGAAATTCTTGTAAGGGGTGGATAATTTGTAACATCCCTGACCTGGGTTATGATCTAACCCTAGGTGTTTTGCTTAAGACATGTGATTATATGATTTTGATTATCCTTTGATATGTAATTAAAGCTCCTGAGGAACATATATTTCCATTTCAGTCCCTTTTGAACAATGTTGTAATATTGTTTTCTTAAATATGGACTTATGTGCAAATTACCCAATTAGAGGGGTTAACTTGCAAATTGCACATGTTAAGATGTTCCTATGATATTAAGACATCATAAGAATGAATATGATGTAGTGATATGGATTCTCCAAGCTTGGGCACCAAGATATAGCTTGTAGAGCAATCTTTGTGCTTTAAAACCTAGTTTTGGTGTAAAATGCAATTTACCCAAAACATAGGTCACAACATGTAAAATATACCCTCTATAGTATCTCTCATGCATCTTGGCATCAATTAGAGTAAATAAAATGAGGGGGGCGCCTCATTTGAGTAATCAAATAAGAAAGAAAATCCTTATAAGAAAATAATCAAGATGTATGCAAAATGACTTTTTTTATATGTGCAACTTAATGAGGTGTTTGACTTATTTTCCTCTAAACCTTGGTTGAGATAGGGGTTGCATGTGAAGAGAAGGGAGGAACGTGGCAAGGAAGTGGAGAATGGCCTGGAGGATATAGATGTAAAGAAGAAGAGATAATTGCCATTGCCTTGGAAATATACCCAAAGTATATAACACATCCTTTTTACAAGTGAGGGATCATTTCCTCTTCTCATCTTCTTCTTTTGACCGACTAAGGAGGAACTCAGGAGAAGAGGAGGACGACCAAGTTCATCTAGGTAAGCTTTGATCACCATCTAGCTCGGATTCATGAAGGAAATCCCATTACAAGGTTGGTTTGCTAGTTTTCCTTACACAACTCTTCTTTCTAGCCATCTTCTCTATCCAATTCTTGAAGAAAGGACCTTGGACGACCTCTAGAGATCAAACCACCATTAAAGCTATGGAGCTTGGAGCTCTATATAAAATTCTAAGGCGGGTTTTATAACTCTAAACCTTAAAGTTTTGTTTATACATCTTCTTTCTATGAAAACGTTGCTTGTTCTCCTTCCTTTCACACTTCTAAGTGTTCTTGCAACCAAAACCGTGAATAACAGACCATTTTCTTGAGGTATAAGAAGGTGGATTTAATTACAAAGCTTCATCCTAATCCTACTTTATCAAACAGTGTCCACCTTTTTCCCAAACGGTTTGCAAAACCATTTGGAAGCAAACAGTTTCAAAACCGTTTGGTGGCAAACGGTTTCACAAGACCGTTTGGAGCAAACGGTCTCCCAAGACCGTTTGGATGTGTTGACCATGTGTTGACCATTTGGAGGGCTGTTGTATATATTATGGACTAATCACCCACCAAGAATCATTAACTAATCCCAAGTAAATCACCAATTGAAGGCACTTTAGTCACCTAAACCCTAATCGGGTCCATTGCTGATTTCAACGATGCAATCATGTTGAAGTTTGGGTTGAGTGGCCCAAACGGTTTCAAAACCGTTTGGGGATCACCCAAACGGTCTCAAGACCGTTTTGTAACAACCCAAGACCATTTGGAGGTCTAGGGTTAAGTATGGTTGATCAGTTGAAGGTCCAATCATATCAAGTTGTTGAGTAATCAAGTGCTGATTTTGTGGCCTAAATTAGGGTTCAACCCTTGAGTGGATGGCTTAGTTTTTTATGACATCATGGGCAAACGGTCTTCAAGACCATTTGGAGGATGTCCAAACAGTTTCAAAACCTTTTGGAGGACACTCAAGATCGTTTGGAGGTCTAGGGTTGACTATGGTTAAGTGATTGAAGATTGAGAACCAATAAGTTGAAATATAATCGATTAGTGACCTAATGATAAAATCTATGATTCAAACCTTAATAGATTGAGTTAGTTTTTGATGAGGAATTGAGAAAACGGTCTTAAGACCATTTGGAGGATGTCCAAACGATCCCAAGACCGTTTGGGGTCAGGTCATGACCCAATTGAGTGATGGTTCAATGGGTTCAACATCAATTAGGCTCATGTTGATACATGTTGAAGGATGATCGATTCCAAACCCTAATCCAATCAATCCAAACCCTAATTGGTGACCAATTGAGGACCAATTGAGGGTCAATTCAGTATAGGATTGACCTAATTATCCCAATTTATAAGTGATTAACAAGTGCATGGTTGATTGAGGGGTTCAACATTGAAAACCCTAAAGCAATAGGAAGGGTTGATACACTTTTTGGTCCATGCAGTTTTGAGGTGTTTGGACCAAACGGTCTCAAGACCATTTGAGTTCAAACGGTCTCAAGACCGTTTGGGGCCAAACGGTTTCAAAACCATTTGGTGTCATGCGGTTTCAAGACCAATTGGTGACCATGCGGTTTCAAGAATGATTTGCCCAAACGGTTTCAAAGTCAAACCTGTACAAACGGTCAATGTGACCAAACGGTCTTCACCTCACCTTTGGGCAAACAGTTTTGATAATGTATTTGTTCATGCGGTCTTGAAAGTCAAAGGTACCAAACGGTCAACCATTCCATGCGGTTTCAAGACCGTTTGGGGTCTTTTAAGGTCAAGATTGCTTAATGCTTTAAAGGCTAAGATGGTTTAATGGTTGATTAATCTAAAACCTAATGATACCTAAAGTGATTAAGGGAACAAGTAATTAGTTGGTTGATGCATGTTATGGTTAATGGTGAACATTACCAAAGTACCTTTGATGGATTTAAGAAGTCAACACCCCTTGATCAAACAAACCCTAATGACCATATTAGTGATGACTTGACTTATGTTATCAAGGTTGGTTTGACCTAATCTAATCATAAGAGATGTAAACATCATCTAATGATAATAGGAGAGAGAAGACTCCCTAATATGAATGAGAATCATGTAATATGCTACCAACATATATGAATGCACATAATTAGCGTATGATCCTTCATTGTGAGATCATGGAAACCCTAACCAAGGTGATTAATGAATCTTAATCTTAATAAGGACATGAATGAGAGTAATCTATATATATAATAATGAAATGACCTCAATTCACTACAATGTGAATAGTAAACCCTAATCTAGGGTAATGTGATGTAACAAGAATAGTAAACCCTAATCTAGGGTGATGTGGTGATATGAACAAATAAACCCTAATTTTGAGTTATGCTTTTAAGCATGAAACTCTATGTTTGAAGTATGAGATAAGGAATCACTATTCTTAATCAAGCTAAGGGTTGAATAACTCTAATTAGATTGAATGAGAATCCTAAACCTAGAAACCATCCGTGGTGGTTTACTCTTGCACGACTGTGCAAGATAGCATGGTCGTGGTATCCTATATATAATTTGAAAAGAACTTGTAATGTGCTGGTATAGTTACTATGTGCATAATAAATGTTAACTGTGTAGGTTTTCATAAAGAGGTAATTATATCCAGGTAAGGGTTATGATGTTATATACATTGAAAAAATTTTACATGCTTCAAGTATAATGATATGCTATGTTTCCTGGTGAGTGGTAACACATGAGCTTAATAGGTTGAATGAGCCATGAGAAACATATGTATTGTTCTAATCAACAATCATACTGTTAAAATGACTAGATGATAAGATGTTACTCAGTAATAAGTGTTATGATGATTCAAGGATTTCAATACCCAAATTCTTGGATCACAATGATGAGATGGTTAGGGATTTATATCTCAATGTTGAAAGTATGTGATGTAATCTTGATACAAATAGTAGTCTTTATTTATGGCATTTGATTTAATTGCTTTATGTTTGAAATCATGCTTGATGATAAAGAATGTCATAATGTACTTAAATAATCAAGTATAATGATATCAAGTAAAGCCCTGACCATAGATCCATCATTGTCAGAAACTACATGATGGTGAAATAGGTTTTCCCAAGGGAATTCCTGGAGCACATACTTTTGAGTATGTGGGGGTTATGGACATGAATATCCTTACGTCCTAATGTTGGATTTGATAGGAGATATATCATTAATCTCTCAATCCTTCATTATATGTTTATGTTGGGATGATGTATCACTAATCTCTCGATGATGTTGTTAATGCCGCATCGATGAGAGATAAACAAAAAATCCCTCGATGGCAAAGAGAGTACAGAACGCCACTGTAGCTCTAAAATAACAAAGTTGCCAGAATACCCTGGAAAGTTATTATAATAGAGATACGAGATGTCATGCATGATGATCCTCATACTGACTGAGGAGTGATGAGGCCATAGGAATCCGGCTCTCCTGATGACCTAGGTATGGTACCGATTGCGATCTAATGATGGTCGGTTGGAGTATGAGAGGTGTAACTCATCTCCTCATGCCATAAATATGTTTGTAAAATGTAATCAGCCGCATAGCATGTTTGCTTAGGTTGAACTACGAGAAACAATGATTGATGTTACATTGTTCATAGTGCTCTAGTTAAGTAACTAGTATACATGTTCTTCATATTCCTTATTGATATGTGTCTTGTCATTCAATTAAGTTATAATTGAAATGATTACTTATGAGGATGCTGCTTCATTTAGTTTACATAATGTTACCTGCTGTTGAATGTTTATAATTCTACTGCTTTCTGTTATTCTATTATTGCAATAACAAAGCTTCTGGCGGAGAGTTATAACTCTCACTGGGACAATTATTCAATTGTCTCACCCCCGTGGGATTCGACCTTTTTAGGTAGATGTCGAGGACGAAGGAACCCATCAGTGGGTGAGCAGCAGCAACAACAGTCTCAGTGACAGCAGTGATCCTTAGGTGGAGACACTGACTGTCAAGTTGTGTAGTTAGTATGTCATGTGTCGTCTATGTACTCTCAGGTCCTAGGAGTTACTATATCTGAGATTTTGGCATGATGCCTCGAGATTTTTGTATCTTACCTTGTACAGTAACAAGGTGATGGATGTTGTAATTCTCGAGATGTGTTTATCAAAAAGATGTAATGATGGATCACTTTGTAAACAGCTTATCATGTTTCTTTATGAAAGAGTTTTTATCGTTTGATGATCTCTTTACAAAAAGGTTTTTAATTTTTAGTGATTTTTGATAATTCCACTGCTAATCGCTTCCTTATTCGTCAATCTTGTTTTCATGATTCAATCGTCTCACTAAGTGCAGGATAGAGAGAGAGATGAGATGATGAGTTAGATTTCATGGTAGACCAGATGTTTGGATAGACATGCCTTGGATGTCATATGAACCATGAGAAGTTGGATGACAAGAGTACCTTTGGCGACCCAACCCTGGAAAGGGGCGTTAGAAACTTCTTTGATGAGGTTAGAGAAGAACCCCATAAGCTTATATGAGCATGGCATAGTAAGCACCCAGAATACGTCAGTAGTGCGAGCAGCAGGTTGAAACCCTAACCGGGAGGGTATGATGGATAGCTTGTAAGATAAGCATAAAGAGCTATGGATAATCTTGAGTAAACATAAGATGAACATAGGCTTCACCCACGTAGGGGTATGCTTGTAAGCTTGATCCATCTTCATGGAAAGAGAACCTTTAAGTATAAGGCTTGTTGTGAAGTTAGCTCTAGAGAGAGAGAGCAGGACCCAAGTAAGAAAGTTGGAAGCCTAGACTCCGAGATATGAGGAAAGTGGGGAGTTGAGGATGATGCGACCTAAGTGGATGTTTGTGGTTGCCTCATGCTTAATCCCTAGAGGCTGATGATGTCTTGGTTGCCATGAGAAGAACCAAACCCTAGAGAGAGGATGAGTCTGCTGGTACCTCTGTACCTATGGTATAGATGAGAAGAAGAGTTCCTTAGACCTGGAGAGGTTTAGTAGCAGGTTGTGGGGCCTTTTGTACCTTGTTGGTTGTCCTTGAGGAGGACTCAACTCTGAAGTATTTCTCGGATAGAAGGATCATGGGAAGTATAATTCATACCCTGTACACGCTTGGCTCATGGTTAAAAAGTTGAGTAGGCAGTTGGACATCAGAAAAGTGAACCTAGGGTTCTTAGGCCTATGAGGGGAAGTGGTGTACCTAATACTCATGATGAGATTTGAGTTTCTATATATTTGAGTATGGTACTCTTCATGGTTAGAGGGAAGGGAAACCCCTTAAGGTTAAGGTATGTTTAATGAACCCCTCACAGCTAAGTTGATGACATGGGAAGGTATGATCCTGATCCAGTGTTGAGGAAAGAGAACAAGTATGACCTAGCATGGTTTAGAAGGTGGTCTGCTTATGCCTTAGTAGTTGTTGGGTTAAGCATGCTCATGTGTATGTAAACCCTAAGGACGTTTGTGACCTTTTTTTCAAGAGTTGTAGCTTCCTCCCATCCTGGGAGAGGGGCCCTTTGGTAGGGTGTATACCAGTTTTGTAGGTTTTAAGGAAACCTAAAGAGGTCTCATAGGATCTTGAGAAGCTAAGTGAAAAGTACATGGTATGAGAATAGACCTGTAGACCCATAGATAACCATCTCTAAATGTATGTGGATGTGTTACCATGGAGGTAACCGGTATGGAGCCTGACCAAGGTAGGTAGGTTGCCATGACCCCTATGAAAGGATGAAAGTCAGCCCATGAATGCAGAGAGAGATGATGAAGGCTTGGGTAAGGTTCTAAGTTGGACATGTACTATAATAGAATCCTAAGTCTATCCTAGGGTCAGAGAGGGATAAGACCGATGGAAGTAGGAGTTGCCTAATTCCCTAGTTGTACATGACCATAGGGTCGAGAGGTAACAACTATCATTGTCTAAGGGCCATGGGTTAGGAGATTGATCACCTTCGTGAACTCATGGGACCCAAAGGGCAGATGAGTAGGGCACTCTCTGGATGCATAAGGGAAGAGGGATGACCCCTAAAGTGATGGCATCCTATAGACCAAGAGGAGATGACCAAGGAATGTGTGTGGACCTAAGTAGGTTCAAAACCAATTTTCCATGGAAGTAACTTTGATATCATGATGTTTGTGATGAAGAGACATAAGTTGCACATTTCAACTTAGATTTGAAGGTGTACTGGAAAGGTGGGATGTACCATCTCTACTCTTGGAACAGGAAGAACTCTATATTTGGACGGCCGCCAAATGCTTATTTCCTCTTGTTATGGGAGTGAGAGATAGGACAGTATGCATGCCTTACACCAAGGATAAAGATGATGTGAGTTGGAACGTTACTATGAGGTATGAAGAGAGAGACGATAATATACCCTTGCAAAGTGAACGATAGGTACAAAAGATAAGAGTATTAAGGTAATAATCTTGTGAGAATGTTTTATCACGAGCTATGTGAATTTGCAAGTGATACAAGGTTGGGTTTGATAACCAAGAGGATGAGCTCAGAGTGTTCTGATGAAGATATACTTAGAGTTTGAGACGAGATGATAAGTGGAATACATGGAAGTGTATGTCTTCAACACTACCTAATACCTAAGGATGTGAAGTGGTAATGGATGCTCTGGTTGAGATATAGCTACCTAGTTTGTCTAGAGACTAGAAGAGGTTGTTAGGCTAACCCTAAGTTTGGAAAGAAGATAGGCTAACCCTCAGATGCAACGATACTGATTGATCAAGTTAATGGTTGTTTGGTTAGCCAGCCTAGTCTTTGATGCAATGGAAGGATGGTGGTAGAACCTCAGATACACTTCTTTGGATAGGAAAGTAATAAAACCATGATGAGAGTGGTTTAGGGATTCTGAGGAATTGATCTTGAGGAATCATGACATACAGGAGATCATGGTTTTAAAATCACCATATGCCATGATACTACAAAGATAGTAAGTGATAGTAGCACTTTGGATGCTTGGTATGAAGTTTCATGTGGCATGTGGCCATACAAGACTGGGGGTGAAGGACGAATACCAGTAACCCAGTGCTTTGGCATAGAGGACAAAGAGTCCCCAAGAGGGAATGGGAGTTGTCCACTATGGATGTTGTGGTAAGTCTCCCCTTGACCAAGGAAGGTTAAGATACGATGTGGGTTATGGTAGATCACCTTACCTAGATGACAAGAGAAAGAAAGAGTACTGTCAAAGGACAATCGGGTTGAACTACTTATAAGAGAGAGAGATGGTTCAACTAAACCATGATGCAAGTTCAAAAGTTCTTGAGTAGGACCAAAAGGTTCACTTCCATTAGGTGGAAGTAGATACATGAAGAACTTGATGTATGTACAGTTTATCACCCCATACTATTGGTCAGTATGATCTAGACTAGAGGGTATGATGAGAGCATGTGTGCTCATTCAGGGTGATACATAGAGACAATTCTTAAAATGTGATGTTAACCACCATAGCCTTTATCAGGATGCAAGAAGTTCTATAAGGAGGTTGTGTCAGTCACCACTTCATTAAGATGATGTTGGTGAAGGAGGCCTCGCGAAGGTCAGAAAAGAACCACAGTGTGTGCAGATGAAGTCGCTTTGATCGTGCAATGGCTGAGAGGAAGCCAGAGGCGACATGAGTCATAAGTTGATGCAAAGCAGACTGACATGTAATTCACTGTGGGAGAGTATGTGATGTGAAAATCTGACCCCTCTAAGCTACAACTCAGAAATCTAAGTCCCCGATATATGGGTCCATTTGAGATGGATTGGTGGAGATGGTTGTGCTTAGCCTTACCCCTCAGGATAACATGAAGTATAATGTGTTCCATGAGTCTAATCTAGAGCACTATGTGAGGTACCCAAGCCATGTGGTGAGCCCTGAACCTATTTTGCTTTTGAGAGGCTGAAATGTCCTGAGTCACCTATGAGGGTACGATATATCGAGGTAAGAAAGAACTCAGATATAAGAATATGAGATAATGAAGGTTCTTGGGAAGCACCATGGAAAGGGTGAAGCCACATGGGAGCCCTGATGGACATAAGAAAGGCTTATCCTATTTATTTGTGTGCCTGGTGGAATTTTGAGGACAAAACTCCTAAAAGAGGGGAAGGATGTTACAACCCCAATTTTTTGGGTTCATTTGGTGAGAAACGTGATTTCTCATATTAAAGATATTGGAACAAATAATGATTTAATTTGTCTTGAATAAATGGATTTCGTTTACAATAGCCTTGATGATTGTTTTGTGGGCTTTATTGGCTATTGGGCCCAATAACAAGGAAAAAACAAAAGGAACTCCATTAGTAATAAGAAATGGAGAAAAGAAAAATGTAGAAACCTCTAGAAGGAAAAAGAAATTAATCCAAAGGTGGATTTCGTGCCTCTTGGGTTCCTTGGGTTCCAAGGAAACCAAAGTTGCAAAGATAATGCAAAAAGAAAAGAAAAGATCAATTAAGTATTTCTTTATTAAGAAAGAAATTGAAAACAATGATAAAATGTGGAAAATAAGTGGAAAGAGGCATAATTGAGTTATCCTTGGTGGATTTTCGTATCCATGAGGTTTCTAATATTAAAAGGAATGCCAATGAGTAAAATAAAAAGAAAGATAAAGAGAAATCCTCAAAAAGAGATATTTTAATAATAAATAAACAAGATAATGTGAAATAATGAATATAGATGCACCTAGAAGGATAATAAGTATCCTTAAAAAGGAATTTCGAAATATTTGAGTTTCTTGGGATCCAAGGAGTCCCAATGAAGAAAAAGAAAGAGAAAATACCAATAATAGAAAATAAGAATATAATGTGAATGCATTATTAACGGATTATGTGGTATTGCTACGAAGGAATTTTCTACTTAAGGAAAACTTATTTTCGTGGCCAACGAATTAAAAGGCAAGTATAAAGAGAATAAGGGAGAGGATTTTTGAATTCCTAAATATCCAAATAATAAAGAATGTCAAAGGAATAATTAAGGGAGAGAAGCTTGCTTTTTCATGAAGGAATCAGATTCCTAGTAGGAAAGGACCTTATTTCTTCGTGAGTAAGCATTGTCGGGCGTTGTTTCCCTCATCTATAAAAGGAGAGAGAGCCCTGGGTTGAGTCCAGGAGAGAGATCCCACCTACCCTCATGTCTTGTTCTTTTTCTTCTTGTTTTTGGCATATAAACCCTAACTAAGAGGGGTTGCGTGATCCTAAAGTCATGAGGCGGCAAGTTTGGGTTGTAATGGTAGTTGGATGCTCCATGATGTCGGGGAGCTGTGTTGCCATCGTGGCCATGCCCTAAACGAGGCACAACAACAGCCGCACAGTTACAACACCTATTGTGGGTCGCACGCCGGCTCTGCCCAAACCAACCACATGGGTCGCAAGCTGTGCGGCACCCTAGGCACGGCGGAGGGTGGCGGGGCTAGGGCAGCCTCTGGTGGCTGTCCTCGATCCCCCAGGAAGGTCGGGCGGACCTCCAAAGTGCTACAGATTGTGGCACTGCTAGGTTTGCAAGGAGGAAAAAGAAGGCAAGTGTCATTGGATGAGTTTGCCCCTCCACGAGCTGAAAGGGAATCCACTTAACCGAGGACAAAAGGGACATTTCAAAATGTTTTCCACCAAGCTGCAAACAACATTGCATGGAGCAGGACACATGGCGCGCTCTAATTGGCCCAAGTAAGGTTTTATTACAAAAATCATATCTCCTTAATATTAGCTCAGATGAATATGCATAAAATATGAAAATTGCTCAGAAAAATGTGAGGAATCCAATAAAAATATATTTAGAAGCTAATTCCTCTTACAATCTAAAAAGTAGTGTAGTTTATCAACCGTAATGAATTAAAGATTAAGAAACCCTATTCTGAGATGATTAATATGTTTAGTAGGGTTTAATGGATGGTTAAAGTTGTCTTTAACCTATTAATGATAAAAAGGAACATTATGAAAAAAAAGGATGAACTTTGCACGTAATTGACTTAATTTAGAGTTTCATGTGCATGAATATACTTTAATGGGCCTCGAAACCCTAATATTGGTAAATGCAACCCTTAATGGCTTTAATTATTCAAAATCGTGAATAAATTTAAGATTTGATGATTCTAAGCTATTTTGAGTATAAAGGTTTCTAATTGTGGATAAATACCTTTAATGTAGAAATTAGGGTTTTCTAATGAATAAAGGTAGAATTAATGACAATTAGAATTCATATGTGAATTAGACCATAATGAACTATGAATTGATGATAAATGAGCATAATGATCTTGTCATGGAATAAAAGGGATAAAAATGGTAGCTTTAATGTAAAAAAGGCTTAATGGACTTAATTGATGATTAATTGTGTTGTTTCTGAAATTAAGGTTATATGTTGTTAAAAGGTAACCTTAATAATTTTCGTGAAGGTTAGATGAGAAAATTAGGGTTTAAAAGGGTAAGGGGAAGTAAAACCCCAATTGCAAAGTAAACCCTAAAAAGAGGTAGAAATCCTAAAAAGGAATAGAAACCTTAATTAGCAACATGGTTTGGATAGTTTTTGATAAAAAGGAATTGAATGTAATTTCAGGATTCTTGTACTTGCTTGATTGGATGTCTTGATTGATTGGACTATTCTATCTCAATTCAGCCTAACAAGTATGTGGTTAATTACGATTAATCGTATTAGTTTTCCTGAAGGTTTCCCGGATGGTTAATCACATTGATTGAAACTAATCAGTTTGGATGTTCATACTGCAATTATAAAGTCACTATGGTCATCACAATTATAAATACATGTGTATTCTCACACCTACATGCCATCCTGATGGAAGATGCCATAAAGGTTAGCCCCAAGAGGGTAGACCCATGGGCACCATGAGAGGTGATCCCAGACACCAAGCTTGGGAATGAGAAGGTGGTCTATGTTGCATGACTATGGGGCACCATGAGAGGTGACCCCCAAACACCAAGCTCAGGATTGAGAAGGTGGCCTTAAGTCAATGGCAAAAGAGAAAACCTAGAGGGGTATTCCAGGGTTAGGGCAAAAGTGGTGGAGAATGACACATTGAAAATGTGAATTGGTTTGCTAATTACCGTGATTGTGATAATTAAATTGTTAGACATATTTGTGAAATTTTGGTTGTCCCCACATACCAGCATATTCCGATATGCTGACTGACGTTTTGTTTGTCGGCATTTTAGGTACAAGATTGAAAAGAACAAACAATAAAGTAGCACATGTGGAGTTAAATATGAAATAAATTACAAAGGAGGATTAGTTAGAATGGACTCCTGATGCAGATAGAAGTAGATATCCTTGTTTTTGGAAAAGGTATGCAAAGTTTTATTTTATACCAGTTTACAGTTTAGTTGGTAAAATTTGATAATAGTTTTTGATTATTTGTCGAACCTTTGATCATGTTAATTGAGATAATGGCGCTGACCTCTTAGTCTCCTTAATTGGGGGTTACCGGGAGGCGGGGTCATTACAACACCCCCGACCCAAGAGGGGCGGGAGGAGTTCACTTAGATTCTCATCCAAATATCCGCAATAGCACGATATGACTTCTGGGGCCACCTCCGTGTGCTGGGTTCTTAATTGGGCCTCAACCTGAGACGACTCGCCCCACTACCCCCGATACAAGGAACTCGAGAACCTAAGTGACGCTAACCCGACACGTGTATTACACGACACGGCACCAAACCCGATATGGACTACCCATCATGGTATGCCGCCCGACAGGGCTGGATGCCCGACACAGCCATATTGGGTAGGGAGTCCTTTCCCGATATGCCCTTACCTTTCGCGGCTCAAGACCCGACACGATCGAGAGCTCGATGCAGGCGTATCCTGATAGGGATCCTGCCCAGTACTGGGTTAGCCACACCTTAGGGTTCTGCTACTGTATGTCGACCTCCTACATCAAGGAGGATGACACCTATCTTCCCTTTCTCAACATTTTACTTTCATTTACTTATGCATTGTAACTAAAACCTCTTCATATATCTAAGCTTATTGGAATTTGTGGAGTTTATCTCATATTGTTCTATGTATGGTTCCTTTTTGTTGGATGATTTCTTTATAGAATCTGAACTCTAGTCTCTTATGTTGGATCGTGCTTTTGACTAGTTATCGAATCATGTTTCTCAGTTGGACTCCCTTGAGAGAGGGAAGTCTCAACTCTAGAGTTTGGTCTGATTCGGGTATATGAGAGTACCCAGGATTAGGGCTGCCCTGACATATCTTTCCACTCTGGTCTATGTTCAATACTCTTGAGAGAGAGAATTAGTGCATAGCCAGAGGCATCCCCTTTGAGAGAAGAGGGTGCATGATGTATTCCGCTTCCGCTTGTTATGTTTAAGTTTTCTTCCTTCACACTTTACCTTAACAATGGCTTTATCTCCTTGATTTCTAATATACAAAGCCTCTATAAAAATTGCTAACCCAAAAACTTTAATCTTTTTAGTAACTCCCTTTGGAGATAGGCTTTTAGTTTAATTCTTTAAGATTCTTTCATATTACAACAACTCTACCTTTTTACCCCTTTTGATGTGCTTAGACAAGTAAAACTTGAGTTCTGAAGCGTCGTTCTTCCTATCCCTGTGTTCGACCCCAAACTTCCTCAACCCTATGCTAGTTGCAGGCATCTTAAACATTTGGGTTTTATAATTTTAAAAGTCTGATAACCTAGACATGACTCCATTCTTGGACCCACATTTAAGGCTCGTCAACTTTTTAGCATCGTTGTCGGGGATAGGCAATGAAAACCATTCTACGAACTTGGGTTTTACTTGCACTTTGCCAAAAACCTTGCACATATGCATATAACACTACAAATATTTACTGCACATAATATTTATTGTGCATAATATTTATACAACACACTAATACCCTTTACATCTTCCTTGCCTTCCAGGTACTTCTCTTACTTTTTCTTGGTCATCCTTGCCTCTAGAAAATAATGGCTAACCAACCTCCCGAAGCCTGCTCTCTGCGCTCATTTGTCCAAGTTTGGGCAAATGAGGAAAGGAATCTCGTTGTTACGCAACCCCTCAATGTCACCAACTTTGAGCTGAAGCCTTCTTTCCTACAGCTTCTCCAGCACAATAGGTTTGGCGGGAACACCATCGATGAGAACCCGTACAACCATATGATGACATTTAAGAGGACATGCAACACTTTCAAGATTAATAGGGTTCCGTTAATGCATATCTACATCCAATTATTCCCCTTCTCATTGAGGGATAAGGTGTTGGAATGGTACACCAGTCTTCAGGATGGAAGTCTTCCCGATTGGGAGCATCTTGCTAATGTGTTTATCTCTAAGTTCTTTCCTATTGAAAGGACAATCAAATGTCAGAACAAGATTACAAGGTATTCCCAGAAGCCTTCAGAGAATCTTCACAAGTCTTGGGAAAGATTTTTGAGCTACCTGCGTGAATGCCCACATCATGGTTTTTCCGAACCTAAGGTTATCACCACTTTCTATAATGGGGTGTGTCCCGCCAAAAGTAAGTCCTTGAACGCCACAGCTAGCAGCGACTTCTTGGGACTTAGTGCTCAGAGGGCCAGAGAAATCATCAAAAACATGGCCACAAATCTGCAGGATGGTGAGTACGACTGTGAGTCGATGAGCCATACCACTCTGGGAGAGTCCAAGGCAATGGAAGCCCTTGCAACTGATCTTGACAAAATAGTAACTGATGTTCAGACCCTCAAGGAACATGGATATAAAGGAAAAGTTTGACAGGAAGTTGTGAGAAGCTGCGTCACATGTAGAGAACCAGACCACGTGTCTAACTACTATCCACACACAGCCGTTCAAGGAGATCTTGATGAGGACAATACGGAGAATGTAAGCTTTGCTCAATACCAATGACCTGATCACCCCGGTTTCTCTTACGGGAATACCAATTCTGCTGAGAACTCTCATCATATGGTGAGCGGAAATTCTTTGGGAGGACCGTCGAATCAACAACGTCAGGTAGGGTTCCAGCAGCAGCGGACTTTTCAACAGAACCATCCACAAAGACTATCTATGATGACAGAGTTGATGTCCTTTGCAAAAAGGCAAAATGACCTCAATGAGAAGATGCATAAGAGTTATGTGGACAACACAGCCCTATTGAAACTGATGCAGCAACAAATGGGAGGATTTTCATCCCAAATTGGAGAGCTCCAACAACATAATAAATAGATTGATCAGCAGCTTGCGAGTCTCGCCCAAACTATCAACCATCAAGTGGGGCATTTCCCCTCCAACACTGAAGCCAATATGTAAGGACATGAGACTGCAAAAATGGTCATTCTAAGGTCGGGCACCGTATTACAACCAGCCTCGGAAAAGGAAGCAACATCAACAACGGCATCGGCCAAAGAAGCTAGCCCAAAAGAGGTTGAGGAATAAGTCCCAGCAAGGACAAGAAGAGTGACCAAGGAAGGAAGAAAATATGTCTCTTTTGAAGAGTGCCCCGACAAGTACGCACCTCGCGTACCTTTCCCCATAAGCTGGTGAGGCTCTAGCTGAAAAATAGATATGAGAATTCATGGCCGCAATAAAGAATTTGCACCTTGATGTCCCATTTCTGGATGCCATTGAAGAGATGCCTACCTACGCCAAGTTTCTAAAGGATCTGATATTAAGGAAGAAGAGAGGCGAGGATGTAGAGATAATGAAGCTGGCACATATGTCTAGTTCCTTTGTCACATCAACTATGCCACCGAAGAAAAGAGAACCTAGAGCCTTTGTCATCCCCTTTCAAATCTAGGATAGCATAACCCATAAAGGTTTAGTAGATCTGGGGGCAAGCATCAGCTTGATGCCCTTGTCCCTCACTAAAAGGATCAGGCTCACCGATGTGGTAAGAACCAATATGCGGATTCAGCTGGTGGATCACACCTTTACCAGGCCACTTGGAGTAGTAGAGGGTGTGTCCATTCGAGTCAGGTGATTCTTTATTCCATGTGATATAGTCTTGATCTACACCGTAGAAGATCCCATCTACCATATCAGCTTTAGGAGACCTTTCCTAGTAATCAGACGGGCCCTCATCAACGTGGAGGCGAGTATGATTACGATCCGGGTTGGAAGAGACCATATCGACTTCAACATCAGTGATTATATGAAATCCCCTTCGTTCCTTGAATCCTCTTATTTTTATTAAAGCTACCAACAGCTATGCAATGAAATAAAGGAGGAGAAGGTCATCATGGACCCGCTTATGTGCTCCCTATCTGGCGAAGTGCAAGAGGTTAAAGACCCAGAGGTCAAAGAACTGCTAGCTTTTCTAGAAGTTGAGGGTACGTCCAAAGATGAAGATCCTGTGGAGACGGTCATGTACACTGCTATCCAAAAAGACCCCGCCAGTGAACAAGAAATGACACCCCGCCTAAATTGAAAGTTCTGCCCAGAGGCCTAGAATACCACTTTTAGATGAAGAGAAGATGAATCCGGTAATAATCAACTCGGAGTTGATCGATGGTCATAAAGATCAATTTCTTGAATAATTGAGGTTACGGAGGAAGGTCCTAGGGTACTCCAGTAGAGACCTAAGGGGGATAAGTCCCTATGTGTGCATGCACAGAATCCGTCTAGAAGAGGACTCCAGGCCATATGCCCAGTTATAGAGAAAGTTGAATGAGAATCTCTGGGAAGTCGTTAGTAAGGAAGTGGTAAAGCTCTGAGATGTTGTCATAATCTATGCCATCAGAGATAGTACGTGGGTAAGAACCATCCAAGAGGTTCCGAAGAAGGGAGGTATGACGTTGGTTAAGAGAGATGACGGAGTCGAGGTCACCACTAAGATGGTTATCGGCTAGCAAATGTGCATCGATTATTGAAAACTCAATGCCACCACCCGCAAGGACCATTTTCCCCTTCCATTCATTGATCAGATGTTGGAGTGTTTGGCCCATCATTCCTACTTTTGTTGGTTGGATGAGTAATCAGGGTTCTATCAGATCCCTATATACCCTGATGACCAAGAAAAGACCACTTTCACTTGCATTTACGGAACATTTGCCTTTAGGAGGATGCCCTTCAGGCTTTGTAATGCACCTGCCACTTTTCAGAGGTGTATGAGTGTCATCTTTGCAGATCTACTTGAAGATAAAATGGAAGTGTTTATGGACGATTTCAGTGTATATGGCTACTCCTTCGATGACTATCTTCACAACCTATCCCTAGTGATGAGAAGGTGTGAGGAGCAGAGCCTCACTCTCAATTGAGAAAATTTCCATTTCATGGTTCAGGAAGGTATTGTTCTTGGACACGAGGTGTCCAGCAGAGGTATTGAGGTCGATCCGTCTAAGGTTGAGGCAATTACCAAGATCCCTCCACCCACATCAGTTACAGGTGTCTAAAGTTTCTTAGGTCACGCCAGTTATTAAGGCGATTTATTAAAGATTTCTCAAAGATAGCCAAGCCCCTGTCCAACCTTTTGATGAAAGATGTGAAGTTTGACTTCACAGATGAGTGCATGAAAGCGTTCTCCACTCTGAAAGACACTTTAGTTTCCACACCCATTCTCTATTCCCCCGACTGGAATCTTCCTTTCGAGCTCATGTGCAACGCTAGTGACTTTGGTATTGGTGCAGTTCTTGGTCAGAAGAAAGACAAAAAGCACCACGTGATCTTTTACGCAAGTAAGACCCTGGATGAGGCACAACTGAATTACACTACTAATGAGAAGAAGATGTTGGCCATTGTATATGCTTTTTACAAGTTTTGGTCCTACCTCTTTGGCTCTAAGGTGATCATTCACACCGACCACGGGGCCATCAAGTACTTAATGCAAAAGAAAGATGTGAATCCCAGATTACTACGTTGGGCGTTGTTGTTGCAGGAGTTCGACCATGAAATAAAGGATAAGAAAGGATCTGAGAATGTGGTCATCGACCACCTCTCAAGGATCAAGGTGGAAGACGACCACCCATTCCCAATCAATGAAAGTTATGTCGATGAATCCATCTATGTTGCCCAGACAGCCAACCCTGAGGGGCCATGGCATGCAGACTTCTGCAATTACTTGGCTTGTAAACAACTGCCACTAGATATATCCTACAATCAGAAGAAGAAATTCTTCTCTGATTTAAAGAACTACTACTGGGATGACCCTCTGTTGTTTAGGCATTGTGTCGATGGGTTATATAGAAGATGTATACTTGAGGAGGAAGTTCCCAAGATTCTTTTTTAGTGTCACTCCTCTCCTTGTGGAGGACACCTGGGGGGCAAAAGGAATGCTGCTAAGATCCTCCATTCAGGTTTTTACTGGCCAACTCTTTTCAAAGATGCACATGCTTTTGTGAAGTCTTGTAATGAATGTCAACAGACTGGAAACATTTCTCGCCGAAATGAGATGCCGCTTTCGGATTGGATCGAAGTTGAAATTTTCGATGTATGGGGTATAGATTATATGGGACCCTTCTCTTCCTCCTACGGTTTCAAATATATCCTTGTTGCGGTTGACTATGTATCTAAATCGTTTGAAGTTGTGCCCACCGCAACATGTGATGCCAAAGCAGTAATAAAGCTTTTTACCAAGATTATCTTTCCAAGATTCGGAGTGCCGATAATCGTCATTAGTGATGGCGGTTCTCACTTTGCAGAGAAACAGTTTGAATCCCTCTTGCATAAGTACAGCGTACGTCATAAGGTTGCAACGCCGTACCACCCGCAGACATTCGGGCAGGTTGAAGTATCTATTCGACAGATCAAGCAGATTTTAGAAAAGACAGTTGGCAAGTCCCGCAAGGACTGGTCAGCTAAACTAGATAATGCTCTTTGGGCGTACAGAACAGCATATAAGACGTTGTTGGGTACCACACCTTACCACTTGATATATGGAAAACCATGCCATCTTCCCTTTGAATTGAAACATAAAGCATTTTGGGCAATCAAGCTACTCAATATGGACCTAACGCTAGCTGGGAAGAAAAGATTTCTTCAGCTTCAAGAACTTGAGGAGCTGAGGCTTCATGCTTATGAAAATGCGAGGATATACAAACTAAGAACGAAAATATGGCATGATGCCCACCTGAGGAGGATGTCAATGAATGTGATAAGGTTTTATTATTTAAATCTTCTATCCATCTTTTTCCAGGAAAATTGTAGAGTAGATGGTCTGGCCCATTCGAAGTAGAATAGACCTATCCATCTGGGATGATGGAGATTTATGATAAAGAAGATCTGACAAAAGTTTTCCCAGTCAACAGACACAGAGTCAAAAGGTTCTATGAAGATGAAGCTTTTGTTAGAAGATCTGAGATACCCCTGTAGGATGCTGAAGTTGCACCCACTGGAGAAGTATAACAAGTTGAGAAGATGTCGAGCTAGCGACAGAAGCAACAACACTCCTCGAGAGGCAGCTCGAGTTTTACTTTCACAGAATATTATTTCCTTTCCTAGCAAAAGAACATTACAAACATTGTTGTTGTAATAAGGCCCAAGTTTGTGCACGCGTCACGTGGACAGACTCTCTTGTTTTATGGGCCACTGACTTAGTTCTTATAACCTTGGTGAGTAATACTATCTGAACCTGAAGGTAAACTCTTAGGCCAATGATGTTTTACCCATCAAGTGATTTCTGATTTTAGTTTTTCTATCCCTGTTTTTCTTCAGTTTTGATAGCATATCGGGCATGCATGTTCATACCTTTCTTTGCTTCTTTCTCTACACGATAGGTTTTGTATAAACCATATCGCCCAGCTCACTTCCTTGTGTTTTTAGTATCGGGCAACAGAGTACGCCTACCTTATCATGCGATAAAGCACATTAGGCTAACCTATCGCCCAAGCCATATCGGCCAGCGCGCCCGCGTGTGACAAAGATCAAGACCCCTATCGGGCGAGCATGTCGCACACCATATTGAGCAAAAGAAGCAATAGGGAACGTGTATCGGCTGACGCACCTTTACCACATGATACGTATGCCATGCAATGCAAATCATGCTTAGGAAGATGAATCGCTCCCCACGAGGTGATAGATTAGACTGATTTTACCGTGTCTTGGAAGACGATTCGCCTCCTTGCGCGACAGGTGTCTAGGTTTTACCCCGTTTTACCCCGCTCACGATAGCTATATATAGTAAACCAAGTTAATCGTGTCGGGTTACCAATTTACCGGTTTCCACTCTTATATCGTGCATCCCCTTTGCTTGCTTTTGCTACCGTGTTGTCCATCTTCCCTCAACCCTTGTGTTGCTCACCACCCATCCTTTGCCTGATACAGGTAAAAACTCGATACACCTATTGCGTCCCTTGATCAGTTGTATCACGCAGATCATATCAGCCGAATCTGTATCACGCGCACAGTCTCATTTTAGCTATGTCGGGCAGATTTTCTTATTGCGCGATAGGTATGTCGTGTCTCTCATCGCCTTGTCGGGTGACACAAGTATCGCCCGACACTATGAAACGTGCGTTGATATATCGTGCTTAAAACCTTGTCGTGCGACTGTCGTATCGCACAATGCCCCCATCGAGCATCTGTGCCAGGCAGAACCTATTTTAAGGATGCAACCTGATATTGGTCTATCCTACTGCCAAGGCCTTATCGTGTGATGACTCCACCTGAGTGATGCATTTACTTTTGCCCGATATCTACTGCATGACGGCCTTTTCTCAAGGGTGCTGCCTAATATCGGTTTTTCTTATGTCGCTTAAACTTGTACCGGGCGACACGCTCATACTCTCTTCTGTTTAAAAATGCAAAAATGGCCCGCACCAAACAAACCGTTGTCCAGGTTGATGAACTAGGCCAGAGGATCAACCCCGAGGCCACAAATTAAGCCACCACCACACGGAAAAAGCACCCAAACCCTGAGACAGTAGGGCCTTCTTAGGCCGAAAAATGGTCCAGAATAGAAGCAACTATGACCCCAGCTACAACTTCAACGACGACGGCTGAACCAGAGCCCTTGGATCACTCACCGGGTTGGTTCACACCCAGAGATGAATTCCAGTGGAGGTGGTACGTGGAGTTGGCAACAAAAGTCTACTGACCAACCCGCTTCTGCCACAAAGCATCCTTCCCACAGATTGGTGTCTTCGAAATACTATCAAACATCTTAGAAGCCGCCGGACTAAGCAAGATCTGCTTCAGTTATATGGCCTCCTACACTGAGCTCACAAAAGAGTTCATCTCGTCCCTTCGTTGAGTCCCGAATACACCTAAAGAAACAAAAAGATTCAGCAGGGCAAATAGATTATAGGGGCGCCTCTACAATGCTAATCATGACATCTCAGAGAAGCTACTCAAAAAGATCTTCTCCTTCAGTGGAGCCAAGAGGGAGCTTCTCAACAACGGTGTTAGAATCACCGAAGGCGACGGCGTCAACCCAGTCGCACTCTGGAGGAGGCTAACCGGCAAATCTTCTTTCAAGCCGGGAAGCAAGGTGGAAGTGGTGCATTCCTATTTCTAGAGTATAATCCATAAAATCATAGTGAGCCTGCTCTTCAGCAAGTACAAGACCAACAATATATACACTGAAGAGATCCACCTCATATGGTACATGATGGAGGGCCTCACGATCAACCTTGGGCAATTCCTATTGAATAGGGTACATCCAATAAAGGATGCCACCAAGGAGTACAACATGGGAGGGCTCGTCAATTTAATCGTGACAGGGTTGGGATACCCAAGAGAGTCGTGTAGCCTGTCAAAAACAAGGGGCGATGATAGAATAGACATCAAGTTCCTCGTGAGGGTTAACATTATCAAGAAGGAGAGAAGCCGCTTCTTCTACAAATTTGCGAGGATGAATATGCTCCTTCCCCTCCCACTCTGCATCAACTATGACGTAGAGAAGCTAGTCTTCATGAAGGAAGAAATCGAAGCCAAAATCATTGAAGCTAGCTACATCACCACCAAGATCATAAAAGAAAGGGTGGTAGTTGTAGGAAGGCCAATCCCTTTTGACGCTCGGCGAGACAAATCATCAGCAACCATCATCAATGACTCGCCTGTCACTGCCATCACTGAGCCGTCCATCGCTGCCACGCAACCACCAACAGCCGCTCCCATAGTCGTTGTTGCCACCACCAAACCAGCCGCTGCTACCACAACAATGCTCGTCGTGGCTGCTGAAGAAATAGAGACAATCGTGGAGGTCGTCGACACCACCGGGGTAGTAGATATGATCATAGCCCCGAAGGCCGTTGCGGTCGAAGTAGCCGAAGCTTCTAAAACCACAGCCGCATCGGCAATGATAGAGGCAACGGTGCGGTCGGACGCCAGTGACGAGGCGTTTGCCAATCTCCTGCAAGAGGAGCTCAGGGCTGTTCAGCCAACGCTGACACCACCACCATCTACACCAGCAACCACCATGGAGGAAGACACTGAGAGTCGGATGGTAGAGAAGCATCTGCCTACACTGCGCCCTTCTCTGCTACCCCAAGATGACGAGGCAAATGCAGACACAAAGATGTCAACGCCTTGCCCCGAGAAGCCACGCCCTCGCAAACACTTCAGGTGGACTCAGCCCCAATCGGTGATACGTACTCTTCGGGCCGAGCCACATACGCGAGGAGCGTTCCATGAAGCTAGAGCCGATCAATGCCAGCACCATCATCACTGGGGCAGGTCTTCGGCCTGGAGTTTGACAACTTGCAGGAGATAACAAGCAACCACACAACTACATTTGCTTCCCTAACCCACAAGTTCCTGGTTTTCTAGAGGAGGATAAACAAGCAGGAGCACCAACTCCTGACCCTAGTTGGCCTTCCTAGCCAACTAGAGGCGCTAAACAATACGATCCAGATGATGCTTCAATGCCTCGACACCATCGAAGAAATGCTGAACCGGAGGGATGACCACCACCGCTTGAGGCGTTTTGGGTGATCACCATCGCCACCCGGCTCCGGCTCTCAACCTTCATCTTCAGCATCCTCCTCTGGATCATCGTCTTCTTCCTCCTCCAGCGGGCCCTCCACAATGCTCGAGAAAGAGACGATGAACAAAACCACTGATGAGGCTCTAGCAGGACAAGAGAGCGCATGCGACGTCAACACAACTGCTCCCTCACCCCCCCAAGACCACGCCGAAGATGACAAAGACATATCTATCATCCTAGCGGAGGGTTCATCTATATAATCCAAGGGAGAAGGGGTGATTTATATTGCTTCATCGACAACCAACCCCCTAGAGCAAAGACTTCGACGGCTGATAAGTTTGATGCGTCGTCAGAGATCCCTTCTTTTGAGATGGCCGACATTGATAGGCACACCATCGGCTACCTGACGATATGGGATCAGAAGCTGTTGAACATGGTCCTGAGACCGCAGGTAGATGAAGAGGCCATCGTCTGGAGTGACAGGTACTTCTCAGTACGACATAGAGCACTTAAAGGCATGTTCCGCTCAAGAGTCATCGTGGGGAAGATCCTCTTCAAGGTCCTGGAAGGCACAATGATTGAAGATATTGGCATCAGGATAGGCCGACAACTGTACTACAATGCCACCCCAGCCTTGGAAAGAAGAATCATGGCAGGGGCGTATGAGGAGAAGCAGGTGGCCGACATGCTCCAGCACATCAAGAATCATAATCCAATCCTTATGTTGGCCCCCTACAAGCCTAGAAGATATTGGTTCCTCTGTGTGGTGGACCTCTGGAACCACGATGTCACGCTCCTCAGTTGCTGCAACATGGAGGTCCCACGCACAGGATAGAGCTTCGTACGCCCCAAAGACAAGCATCTCTGGCTTCTTCCATTGTGTCTTCACCGCATCATCAAGCAAGGAGTCTGACGCCACAGCGGTGTTTGGAACTTCTTCTCACTCGGAGACTTCCTCGTCCAAGAAGATTTGGGAAGAGGGAATAGCACCTTCATTGTCCTACGTGCGATGGAGCTGTTGAACATCTTCAACTACATAAGATCGCTCCAAAGCCAAAACTTATATCAGCTAAGAAGCACGTACGCACTTTTGCTGATCAAGGACAAGCGCTACTTCCAGGATGTAGATTTACCAGAGGAGCTACTGGACACAGACCAAGAAACTGAATCTTCCCAGTCTGGCATCCCTTCAAGAGAAGAAGTCCAGGAAGCCACTGATAGCTACGGGACAGGGAAGCAGATTGAAATCATGTGAGATGTACTCATCAATGAAGGCTCCGCTTCGCCTGTCGTTTCTGAATCATTGATCAGCAACTTCGACCTTTCCACGTGCACTTCTCTGTCACAAGAACAGGTCAATGAAGTCCTCCTCAGACTTGCTGATTCAATCCTTGTAGACATCATCTATGAAACAGATAGAGTAATAGTCCCCCTCGATGACCTATGGGACTTAGTCAAGGCGGGAAGATGTCTAGCACTGACGGTGGCGTCAGCTTACATCCCGATCTTATAGAAGAAGTTTGAACATGCCTACATTGCCCACGTGATGTTGTTCAACGATCTCTTCCTAGCTGATGAGACAAGAGCGAGCTAGTTGTTCCTATAATAGATACAGATGAGCATGTCATGCATCATCTTCTTCCCAATGTTGCATGACAACCATTGGATGCTCCTGATGGTGTACACTTGCCCGCGTTCCGCTTTCCTCTACAACAACTTCGATGCCAACATTGACTATCCGGCGAAGTGTACATCAACACCGTTGACATACCTCGAGCGTTTAGCAAGAAAATACTACATCGAGGTGAAGACGATGATCCATCCGTACCTCAGAGATCCGGAAGCCAACTGGCACGAGCTACAATTCAGCCACCACAATCCACAACAAGCTCCTCAATCAAATGACTTCAGCATATTTGTGCTACAATGGATCTATAGCTCAGTGGCACTAAAACAAATGCCAGAAAAACTCCACCACATCGACTATCACAGCAAAAGAGGAGAGTATGTAATGGAGCTTCTCTCAGATGAAGGTGCACACACCAGCTAAACCCTCATCGATCTATGACTATTCTTCCTTATCTATCTCACAACTCTGGGACAGAGTGTGGGGTAAGTTTGGGGGGTATATCATAGTATCAGTCACTGTTCGGGAAATCGGTCCGCACGGATGCATATACTCCCGCATATACCTATCCAGTCACCCTACCGCACTGCATATTGCTAATCGGTCCACTAAGTGGTCATGGGCCGCATATACTCCCGCTTGGTCGATTAAGCGACCGATTAAACTCCACTTTTTAAAAGCACACAATTGTGTACATGCATTTCATACATACATGCATACATATAAACACACATCCCATCATATATACAAATTTATATATAGTCATTGATTTATATGTATACATTGCAATACATATAACAATTTCCAAACACATTGGTACATTTATAGGAATACCTTTTGATATAAACATATGCATATACAATAGACCTACATATACAAACATATATTTGTACATAAGTATGTATTTTGATTTATTCACATTTATACACACACTTTACACATATTTCTATATTGATACACATACATTTTAGTATTTGTACATATATAACAAACACATTTTATATATAGACATGTTTACATATATAAGCACATCATACATGCATATTAATATGCTTATATTTAAACAATATATATATATATGATCTCTATATACCATTTTATATGTAATTAGTTTATTGAGATAAAAAATCCAAAACCGCATATACTCCCATATATACTCCCGCATATCGCATATACTCTATGCAGTACCCTCGCCACCCATACACCGCATACCGCTTTCCTGAACAATGGATCAGTGAGGGAGGTACTCAATATATCCCCTTTTTACCCTTCTTCTTTTTCTTATAATACCATGTGTACATATACAAACATGACCGATACAAAGCAATACATCTAAAACTTCTTGCTTCTCAAAAATTGTACAAAGACACTTTTTAGTAAATATCTGATACACCTTCTTCCAGTTCATTATCTCCGTATCTAAGGTGGTGCATATTTCTATTTTTCCCTTTTGAAAACGCAGTCTCAAACAACAAAGGATACTACTTTTCTACACCAATTTTGAAAAATAATCTCGCAACAGCTAAGAGATGTGCATGCGAAGGAAAAAGCTTCCAAAACAGCAAACTCACTTTTTCCCCTACCCATCAAAAACCCCAAAAAGAGAAGAAAGTCTTATGAGAGTGAATAAAAGCATGAGAGTTCTGCCTATAAAAAAAATCTCACACTTGTCTTTCCAAAAGTACCCATCTTTAGGCATGGTAGATCTGGGGAAGTGGTACGTAGGATGTGAAATCACTGCTCTAAAGCCAACTGGCTTAGACTGTAGGGACCACTTGCCCATTAATGGACCCTTACCTGGATGGACCGATGGGAAGCAAGAAAAACCCGAAAATCCTTAAGCCTTCCCAAAAATCCCACCTTCCACTCCCAAGTTGTTTGGTGTGAAAGCTAACATCAAAACCATGCACCAAAAGTCTCGCCGAAGCTGAAGAGAACATTTTTGGTTAAATAAGGCAAGAAAAATAAAAATATGTTGCTCGTATCAAACATAATTTTCCTCAGGGCATCTCAAAAATTCTTTTAACCCCTTGTCTGAAAACTACGTCTAGCTTTGAAGAAGTATCACAAACAAAGTTTTAAAATAGATACAGACTGGTTGAGGACAATCAAAATGCTAAGTTTGGGGGAGTTAATAACACCCATTTTATGGCTGCTAGAGTCTATATTTTACAATAAAAAATTCCTCCAAACCTATCTTCCTCCCTGTTTTATCCTATTATTTGCTTAGAAATAACCCACACTATGCTCCTAACTATATTTCTTACCTTTTACAGATTTTCCCTCATTGTTCCACCCAAAAGAATGGTAATGGGCCCGTCCCGGCCCATCCACAACAAGAAAGTTGCCCCGACCCTTCTACTAACGAGTGACGTGCCCCTTTACCCGTCGAGGTTGCTGCCCGATATGGCGGGAACCCAACACGGGTGCGTCACGCGGGGAGACTCTGATGAGTGACACGCTATTTATCTGACATGGAGCCTTACCGCCACGACTCATCAACTCGATGACGTCTATCACACGACAAGGCCACCCCTCGTAATAGAAGCCCGCCAGAGCCTTTACCCGACACAATCAAGTATGATCTAATCACAACCTGGCATGCCATGACCTTCGTCAAGATGTATCGGGCGACAGATGTGTCGTCCTTCCCCAAATCCAGGTGGACAAAACGGACAGAGGACACGTGGCCCAATGAGGACTGCAACCCTTATCGGTCGTTGCCTATAAATAGCAGCTACATAACTTCGATGGGACGGGTCAGAACCCGTAGAGAGCTAACTTTGTCAGCAAAAAGGAGCTAGTGCCCTGAGTTCCCAGGTGTATTGGGAGATACTAGGTGATCACACCCCCGACCCGAGAGGGGCGGGAGGAGTTCACTTAGATTCTCATCTCGGTAGCCGTAGCAGCACGATACGACTGCCTGGGCCACCTCCGTGTGTCGGGTTCTTAGATGGGCCTCAACTCGAGATGGCTCACCCCACTACCCCCGATACAAGGAACACGAGAACCTAAGTGACGCTAACTCAACACGTGTATTTCACGACACGACACTGAACCCAATATGGACAACATGTCACGGTGTGCCGCCTGACAGGGTTGGCTGCCCGACACGGCCATATCGGGTAGGGAGTCATTTCTCGATATGCCCTTACCCGTTGCGGCTCAATACCTGGCACAGTCGAGAGCTCGATGCGGGCGTATCCCAATAGGGCTCCTATTCGGTATCGGGTTAGCCATGCCTTAGGGGTCCGTTGCTATATGTCGACCTCCTACATCAAGGAGGCCAACACCTATCTTCCCTTTCTCAGCATTTTACTTTCATTTACTTATGCATTGTAACTAAAACCTCTTCATATATCTAAGCTTATTGGAATCCGTGGAGTTTATCTCATATTGTTCTTTGTATGGTTCCTTTTTGTTGGATGATTTCTTTATAGCATCTAAACTCTAGTGTCTTCTGTTGGATTGCACTTTTGACTAGCTATCGAATTGTGTTTCTCAGTTGGACTCCCTTGAGAGAGGGAAGTCTCAACTCTAGAGTTTGGTCTGATTTGGGTGTACGAGAGTACCCAGGATTAGGGCTGCCCCGGCTTATCTTTCCACTCTGGTCTATGTTCAGTACTCTTGAGAGAGAGAATTAGTGCATAGCCAGAGGCATCCCCTTTGAGAGAAGAGGGTGCATGATGTATTCCGCTGCCTCTTGTTATGTTTAAGTTTTCTTCCTTTGTACTTTACCTTAACCATGGTTTTATCTCCTCAGTTTCTGATATACAAAACCTCTATAAAAATTGCTAACCCAAAAACGTTAATCTTTCTGGTAACTTCCTTTAGAGATAGGCTTTTAGTTTAATTCTTTAAGATTATTTAGTATTACAACAACTCTACCTTTTTACCCCTTTTGATGTGCTTAGACAAGTAAAACTTGAGTTCCGAAGTGTCGTTCCTCCTATCCCTGTGTTCGACCCTGAACTACCTCAACCATGTGCTAGTTTCATATGTCTTAAACATTTGGGTTTTATAATTTTAAAAGTCAGATAACCTAGACATGACTCCATTCTTGGACCCACGTTTAAGGCTCATCAACTTGGTTTCTCGCATTGATTTTGAGCTCATTTTGTTTTATGTTGTATGATTTTTCAAAGAAAACCCCATTTTCGATTATAGTACTATATGAACAAAAAGATTCTCTGATTTTACCGAATCTCTATTGAACGAACTCACAATAAAGGTCTATATGAAGTTGGTGAAGAAATCCTAGAATGAGTTGGAAAAGATATCCTAAACCCTAGTTCTAATGTTTGGAGTGATGACTAGGATGATATGTCTTGTGAGAAATGTATAGTTGATCTATGCCTTTTACGCTGTGACTTTTTGGTTTATGATATGAACGTTAGGGTTGTTAGGTTTGTAACATAAGGACCTGAAACTCAATCCTAGATGTTTTTGCCTTATAGTTGGTTGCATGACCTATGAACAACATAAACACCTAAAATACTCACAAAGTAATCATCCATAAGTGACCCTGATATCTTGATGTTGTTAGTTTGACATATTAGGTAAAACTTTTTAAGGGGTGGAGAGTATTGGAGTATAAGATATGGATGATTAGATTTTAAAGATGGAATCCTTTTAAGGGGTGGAATGTTGTAACAAACAAAAACCTATAATCCTATACTATTTCATGATTAGAAAGATAGTGAGGTTAGTTCCTTATATTTTACCAAACAAGATAAAATTAAACAACCTCACACATTTACATAATAACTTAAATATGTGCTAATATGTTACATTTATTTCCTATGATAATTAATAATCACATAATGGCTAAATAAAAATGTATAATATGCTTTGGAGCAACAATTGGTAATTCCATCTCCATAATTATTAATAATTTTCTATTATTTAAATATATATGAAATTAATGGACTAAATATATTAAATGTGTAAAATTAGAATTTTGTGCATATAATAATATATAACTCATTTTGTAACAATGTGAATTTAGTGAGAATCTAATTGAAGATAATCAATATATATGTAGATAATTGTCTAAACTATAACAGTGATATAACTCACAAAAGGAAATTCCAAAACACAAATATAATGGTAAAAACATATTCCTTTCCAATTACCTTGGGTGCCATGTTTCACATTACTTTAACAATAATAATTATCCTAATTTTGTTTGAACAAGAAAATAGGAGAAAAATCCAAAAGCATAATATAAATTACTAAATGTCTTCAAAAGTGGAAATAAACCCCAAGTTCGAAATACACATACCAAATCAGTCTATGTCTGAATTTTCACATTAATTGGATATACATATTTATCCTAGTGTAATTTAGGACAGACAATATGACAAAGTCCAAAATATCAAATATAATAGTAATGCCCCAAATGGAGAATTGATGCCAAAATTGGATTCTACACATCCTATATGGTCTAGGTATCAATTTTGGTATGATTTGGTGATTATTTGGACCCTAAAATGAACTAGGAAAGAAACATGAAAACTATTTAAGTAAAACTATATACATATGCAATTAATGACTCTAATGGGCTAAGTTCGTGATTTTTTAGGTAAGGTTGGCTTTCTTGGTTCTGTACTCAAGATCGGGTCTCCTGTGAAATATTTGATCAGAATTGTGTGAACCCACACTTCTCCCCTACCTTCCTCTTTTGCTTGTGTTCCTTGTGAATGGTGGTTTGCACTCTCGACCTTCTTAATTGTGAATCTTGTTTCCTCTAGTCTCTCTCTCACTATTTTCTCATGAATTCATTTCCTTTGCATCTGTCTCCTCTCTCTGTTTGTGCAAAACCCTAATTGCCAGGACCGCTAACACCTATAAGTGTCCTGCATATCCCGGTCGCTTCTTCCCCTATTGCACCCCTGTTCTTTTCTCATTTGTCTTCTTCTGGCATTCCTACAACTTCACACCTATAGGAAATTGGTCCCAAACCTTCACGAAATCACCAAGAGTTATTCCTTTGAGTTGTATTTTCTCCCTTCGACCCCTAACTAATTACCCCAAATCCCAACTGCTGATGTCGGTGAGAAACAGTCCACTCCCGAGTCCCTCGCCCGTACAATCACGTCTGGGATGACAAAACATATGCCCACACCTTGACAAAGCATGTTGTTTCTTCAATTTCTCCAATTAAGGTTTGATTGGTTTTCCCCTCTTTTGATTCTCATTTATTTGTACAACTGTCGTTGGTGCTTCCTCGAGTTTCTATGGACGATGTCCAATGACTTTTTATGGCATTTTCTTCTATTTTTTTCCACAAACTAGATGACCAAGATTGTTTTCATCACCTGTCCTGGAATTATGGTTCTTAGTACTCATTTATGTAGAATCCATGGCCAATGGCTTTGATGGATCTGTGGGTGGTTTCTACCCTCTTCTTTGAGTTTGTTGGCTTCAGTTTGTCACCCTGGACTCGATGGATCTGCCCATTCTGGGAAGGGAGTAAGGGATCGAGGTTTTGAGTTGAGGGTTACCCTCCATTACGCGAGAGTCATCTCTTGCAATTGAGAATTTTAGATTTCAAGTTTCTATTTGATACTAGGAAGAAGATGATAGTTTGTAAGATTACTTCACTAGCGCTAAATCAATTTGATTTTGTCATGCCTGGTCTAGGACTTTTTGATATTTTCCTTTTTCCTTTTTATCAAGTAGCACAACACTGGGCCTGAGCCATGAGGTGAGCCTCTATAGGGCCATGTCACTGGGACCCACCTCTCTGTGTGGACAAGCCTATGTACAAGTGGCTTTTTTTTCGATTGGCTAGAACTTCTTAAAATTCATAACTAAATATTTACTCTTCAGAAAAATAAAATAAAATATGTTTAGGATCTTAAGATTTTTCTCTACATAATAGTATTAGTTTTATAACCAAATTAGAATATAACGAATATGTGATTTTTCCAAGGTTTTCCTAATTGGTTAATATTTCTAAAATTCATATCTAATAATATGTAAGTCACAAAATTAAAATAAAATATGTTATGAAATCATGAAAATATAATCTATAAGATGGTATAGTTTCCATAACCTAACTCTTTGTGTACCTCTCGGGATGCTTAACGCCACTTCTCCAATTGGCATTATGAAATTAATGTAAACCCAACTTTAATCTCATATATGCCTTTAATAGGTTGCTTGCAGACTAAGATGGAATTAGGGCTTTAATCTTGGAAACATGTAGACTTCAAGTGAGGTATGATTGCATTCCCTATTTTTCTATATTGAGCAATTAATTCAAATTATCTCTCTCCTAATGGCCTACATAATCTCTCTCTTTCTTGAACATTTATTCCATGTGAAATATTCTACTTGATTCTAGTCTTCTGATCGTCCTACTTTGTTGAATATTCTTTTGGCTCTAAATTGTACTTTTCTTCTTGATGGAACCCTAATTTTTCCCACTTATGTGGTTGATGTTTATTTGTCTATTTTTGTGATGGAAATTTTATGTATTATATGAAAGACTAAACTTTATACTTTCCTCTACATTATGCATGCCTTGTGATTCAGTAGCACTAGAGTAGTGTAATTACTTTGGTTTTTGGACTGTGTGCCCATGTTATATTTTTGAGATGACGGTTGTGTGCCCCATACACAGTTTGTGTTCTCACTTTTATATATATATTGGGAGTTTGACAATACGTCATTCTTTATCATGTTTCAAGGTTGTGGGCCTTGGATGCCATCATTTTTATATTGTTCTAGTGCTATGTTTATCTTACACGCATGCAGGTTAATATTCTTTCGATGGGTTTTGTGTCCAAAAATTTATATGTGCTTGTGTGGCATAATTTTCATGATGGTTTATTGGAAAGTATTCCTCTTATTTATTGCCTTTTGATATTCATATTCTTTTATGCCCAGTTGGGTAGTCCTTTCCTTTTCTTTGGGAAGCCTTATTTATTTATTTTTTTTAGGAATGGTAATGTTTATATTAAAAAAAGACACATCAAGCAAGCGGAGACCTGCTTAAGTGAAGTACCAACAGAATGTTTATGAAGGGAGCAGCTGAATGGAGTAAAACAGAAAAAAACTGAAACATAAGCATAAAGAGGCAAAGTTTGGCTAGCTGGGGGGAGGCTCCCCTTAAGACAATCCTCCTATAAAGTTTTTGCATCCAAACGATAAATTGATTTGAACCGTCTTTGAATTTGATTGAGTCACAGAAGTTGTTGCACTAAGCTGACCCCAGCCTCGTCATCCACCATAGCTTTCAGATCGCAGAGAAATGCAGCTTCGGATTCACCTTCTTCCGAATCATCCTTTTTTTCATCTGTTAGTTTTCCTACAGTTTAGTAAGGATGTGAAGATCGGCATCTACTTGAGAAATGATAATTTTTGCCAATTTTTTGACGTTGTTGAAAGTTCTATTGTTCCTTTCTTTCCATAGGTTCCAGAAAATTGTGATGAAGATATCACTACTTTTGAAATTTCTGTAGCTTCTTAAAGGGGTTATTTTAATGGGAAAACTGTCTTCCTGGAGATCGGGAAGACTTTTTCGCATGAAGTGTGAAAAAATGTTTTGTGAGAATGTGCATTTGAAGAAGATGTGGCTGACTGAATCATTGTTTTTTTCACAGAGGACACATTTGAAAGGTCCAATGAAACCCTTTCTTGAGATATTTTCACCTGTAAGAAGTTTATTGTGAAGAAGAAGCCATAAGAATGTTTTGAATTTTTGTGGCCATTTTTGTTTCCAAAGCTTTGTTGATGATGGAGAGATACCTCTGCTGCTGAGAAAATTGTATGCAAGTTTGACTGAATATTCTTTCCCCCATTTCCAGGTGATGTTGTTTGAGATGTTTTTTTCCAAAGTACTAGCTAGATTTCTAAAATCGTTTTGGCTGACCTGGGAAAGGATACATATTTTTAAAGAGTTTGATCTGTAACTGGTAATGAGAGAAAGGGCTTTATCAATTTTTATGTTGAGAAGTTTTTTTGGAATTGTCCAAGATGTTTTAAGATTCACGACAGAGTTTTTTCCAAACCATGGGTCAAACCAGAAGGAAATATTTTTGCGGGAATGTGGAGGAGCGTTTATGATTTGAGAAAGCGTGTTTATATTATTATTTATGAATTTCCAGAGTGGAGAAGCAGATTTCCGTTGGGTATGATGCCAAGGAGGTGAGTGCTGGTAGTATTTATTTGTGATAAGATGTGTCCAGATTTTCTTTTTGTTTTGGATAAGACAATCTATGACTTTGGCGATGAGGCAGAGAGAGTGTGTTTCAATATTTATAATGCCCCAGCCACCTTGATCAATAGGAGCTGAAATAGTTTTCCAATTAACTAGATGATAGTGTTTCCCTTGTTTATTTTTCTTTTGGACATTATTCCACAAGAAATTTCTCCGGATTTTGTCAAGAATGGATTTTGTTTTTTAGGGTAGGGGTATACAGCTTAAGAAGTGGGTTGTTATAGGAGTAATGACACTATTTAGCAGGGTGAGCCTTCCCGAGAGATTTAGGAAGTTGTTTTCCCAACAGGTGAGTTTTGTGTTTATTTTTGAAATAATAGGTTTCCAAATGGAATTTGTAATGTTATAAGGGGTGATAGGAAGACCTAGATATTTGATCGGAAAATCTTCTATTCTGCACTTTAGAAAGTCTTTTAGGTTCTCCAAAGAGGATTATTGAATGTTTACCCCAAAAATGGAAGATTTTTGAATGTTAACTTTCAGTCCGGAGATATAGGAGAAAAGACCTATGATCCTAAAGATATTCTGAACAGAGGAAAAATCTGGTGAGGAGAAGATGATGGTATCATCCGCAAATTGAATAATGTTCTCCATGCAGTCATCAGGAGTCAAAATGAGACCGTTTTGCTTTCCCAAGTGGAGCATGCTAGAGAGAATGGTGGTTAAAATGATGAAAAGGTATGGAGAGAGTGGGTCCCCTTGTCTAAGTCCATTTGAATTTTGGAAATAGCCAAAAGGAATGCCATTGATGATTGTGGAGAAGTGATTTGTAGATATACATGCATGGATCCAAGAGATCCATTTGTCGGGGAAAGCAAAACCTTTAAGAGTCTGTAGAAGACAGTTCTAATTGACAAAGTCAAATGCTTTTTCAAAATCCAGTTTAATGGCAAGAAGGGGGTTTTTTTTGTATGACAAAGATGGATGGTTTCATTGACCATTAAAAAAGCATCTTGGATGCTTATGTTTTTTAGAAAGGCGGATTGGTTTAGAGGGATGATTTCGTCGATGATAGGTTTGATCCTATTTGCTAATGTTTTTGCAATGATTTTGTAGGAGGTGTTTATGAGACTGATAGGACTAAAGTGCGAAATAAGTTCTGGTTTACTATTTTTTTTATCAAAGTAATGAAGGTTTTATTGATGTATTTAATGATGTTATGAGGGTTTGAACTAGCTTGGAAGGTGTAAAGAAAGGCAAGGAAGTCGTGTTTATAATGATTCTAGTTTGCCAAGTAGAATTCTGCATTAAGGCCATCTGGACCAGGCAATTTATTTTTTCCTAGGTCAGAGATCGCAGATTGTAATTCCTTAAGAGTGAAAGGTTTAATGAGGTCATGAGGGTTTTTTATTTTGTTTTCTCAAATATAATGTCAATGAAGGTTGTTAAGACCATATGGGTTGTGATTATTGTTGAAGATTTTTTTTTAAATGGTTTTTTATATGGGTTATGATGGATTGTTTATGTGAAGTGAGTCTTCCATTTATCATAAGGTGAGTTATAGCATTATTTCTAAAATTTTGGTTGTAGATTTTATGAAAGAATTTAGTATTTGTCACTTTCTTTAGCCCATGTAATTTTGGCCCTTTGTCTCCATTTAGTTTCGATTCTATTATTTATGTGCTCTAGATCAGCTTTAATGGAGAGGATCAAGGCTGGATCAGCTGAAGGGTCTTTTTCAACATGGAGAAGTTGGTCTTTGAGGTCTTTCTGAGATTCAGATAAGGTCGAGGGGTTTTGAAGCATCCATTTTTTTATATGATTTTTGATGTGTTTTGTGTTATTTAAAATGTGTAGACCTATGTTTGTTGATAGTGAGTTAGTAAGAGTCCAGTTATCAAGACAAGATTTGGAAAAAAAATTTGATGTGAAGCCAGTTGTTTTCAAATCTAAAAGGACGTGATCCCCAAGAGTTTGAGGCAGTTTCAAGGATTAGGGGAAAGTGGTTAGAAATTGTGTGATGGGAGATGTAAACAGAAGAGAGTGGGTGTTTGTCTTCCCAAAGGTTTTAACAAATGAAATGATCGAGTCGGGAAAAGGACCGATTTCTAGACCACGTAAATAAGGCATTTGTGGGAATAAGATCAATGAGAGAATGGTTTGAAATCATCTATTTAAATTGTTTGTCAGCAGCTGTCATGGGAGAGGGAGATGGATTTGTGTTGAACCTATCAGATATCTGAGTAACAAGGTTAAAATCACCACCAAGGACCCAGGGTGTCTGATGGTAATTTGAGAAGAGACAGCGCAACTCCTCAAGGAAGGATGTTTTGTCATATCCTGGTTCCCCATAAATACTAGTGAAGGACCAAAGGTAGTCATCAGCAAGATTTTTAAAATCAATCATTATCGAAAAATTTTGAATGGAGGAGTTTCGCAATTCAAGGATCTGATTATTATATCCCAGAAGGATACCACCTTTAAAACCCTTGGATGGAAGTTGAATCCAGTTCGTGATTCTATTTCCACCAATGGTTTTGAGGGCGAAGGGGGTGAGAAAGGATTTTGTTTCTTGGATGGAGATTAAGTCTATTTTGTTTTTATAAATATGGGATCGTAATTTTTTCCTTCTTTGTAGGTTAGCTGCTCCACAGATATTCCAAGTAGAGATTTTCATGAGTAAGGAAAAAGAAAAAATGAGAAAAATAAACAGGCAGAATAGAAAAACTGTTAGCAGCTTTTTTATACCAAACCATGAATGATTCTATGTTATTTAACATATATTGTGCGTCATTATTTTTATCAAAGCAAAAGCCTACCTTGTTTGCAAATGATGTAAAACTATTAGTGTTGGACCAAGAAGCAACATCATCTATAGTGACAGACTTATTTTTTATTTTATGTGATAGAGATGATGATAGAGTTGACGCAGGAGAATCATAACTGATTGAGCAGGGTGGGGTGTTACCTCTCTTTGGCCTATTAATGATGCTGGTTCCTTTTTTGTTGGCTTGTTCTGGTTGCAGGATCTTTTGCAAGTAGCTTGAGTTTGTTTTTTGCATAGGGCTTTCCTGCTCTGAACTCTGCAGCAAGGTATCCTTATTTTGTAAAGATGAGTCTTGAAAAACAATAGTTTGATTGTCCTTGTTTGGGGAATGCCAACTTTCCTTCGTAGATGAAGTAGATGGGCATGAGTTTTTGCTAGGTTTGATATTGGAAGCGGGAAGGGAGGGGTCAGGAGATCTGTTTCTTTTTTTGCTTTGAAGAGGATATGAACTTTCAGAATTATTTGTAGGTTTCCTAATCCAGACTTGGCTTCTGGCAGGAGGAACTTTGGCATGAGGGATGGGGTTATTCCCTTTGTTTGGGCTAAACCATGAAGGAGGGTGTGATGAAAGCTCGGAGAAAGCAGTGTTGTTAATAGTAGGGTGTTCAACAGCAAGCTTCAGATGGTAGATAGATTCTCCTATCCTGATGTTGATAGAAGGAGGAAGAGAGACGACAGCTTTGACGGAGAAAAGGCAATAGGCTTTGATGAATTGGGTGGGATGGAGCGTTTCAAGACTAATGTATTGGAGCGTAGCTCCAATAGAATGTGCAATGCCTCTGAATATTTCAAGCTCCCACAGATGTGGAGGGAGGTTTGAGATGGCTACCCAGTCGGAACCACCAGCAGGAGCAGGGAAAGAGCTTGTATCTGTAGACCATTTGGAGAGACGTGCCATGATAAAGCTGGATCCACAAGGTATGGTAAGCATCTGGTTGAAGATATGGTTTATCTTCGTCCCTTCAGGAACGGTGTAAATGAGCTGGGTGGGTGAGAAAACTTTTGGGTTGAGGATGGTTTGGCCAGGGAGAAGAAGAGCTAAAGCTCTAGTAATATCGAGAACCTTGATAGGATTATTGTCCAGGTTATTTTCTATTGTAACAAGGATACTTCTGAGGGAAAAAACCTTGAGTAATCGCATAGAGTTTGTAGGGAGATCCATGGCGATCGCATATTCAAGGTAGTCAGGTGTCTTCATGGTAGGAATGGAGGGAGGAAGGTTGACACTATGGGCTTTGACAGAAGGGGTTTTAGATGGAGGGATATATAGTTGTGTGTGATGTTTGGAAGGGGTTTTAGGTGAGGGGTAGGGTTTTGAAATAGGAGGTGTCCAAGAGTTTGAGTTTATGAGACAAGGGTTTGATTTTTTTGCATGTTCGGGCGGGAGATTTGCTAGACATGCAAAGGGATGTTTTGAATGGTAATGATTGAGGGGTGGTACAGCGTTTGGCCAGTAGTCAGAGGAAGATTGTTTTGGGACCACTGAACTATTTTGGAAAGGGAGGTTTCGCGTCAAACGAGAGTGCATGTTAGATCGATGGAGATATGGCTGCTGTAAAAACCTATTGGGGAGGGGTCGAGCCAAACAGAACCTTTTTATGTGCCCAAGGCTTCCACAGTTGAAGCAAGTGCATCGTGAGAAACATCTGGAAGAAGAGTGGCTTTTACTGTGGCAGAGGGAGCAGAAAAGGGCACGAAAAGGTTTTTTGGGGGGGACCGTTTTCCAGATTTGGGCTGTGGGGTTATGTTCTAGAGTGTCTTTTATAAGAATGGAAGATTTAGCTTGTCCCGGAACAGGAAAGGCGAGATTTAAATGATAAATGTCCTTAGGGATGATATCCCTAGGTAAAGAGGACTTTGGACGGAGGGTTTTGTATAAGGACGATAGTTTTGGTCTATAATCGTTTTCTTTAATAGATGGAGAGGGAAAACGTTTATACCTTTCTACGATGGAGCTCTGTTGTTGAACCATGGGAGATGTGATCTCGTCTTCTTCATCTTCTGATCCAGAGGAGATGGAGATGGGCCAAGATTTCACACCCATTGGGGGTTGGTGTTCTGCCCTAACGAAGAGTTGGTCTGCAGAGTCTGAGGATGAAGAACAGTCTTGATCGTGTCTTTTGTAGAGATAGGCGAGAGTTGGTGGAGTTTCATGTATGAAATCATGAACCCATGCATGAAAGGTGCGATCTTCATAAGGTTGGAGGAACATAGACCATTCCGGTTACAGATTCAGTTCCATGTGCATCTCTTTCCAACCTTCCGAGATGAGGAGGAATGGGGTTTTTTTTCCCAGGTTGTTTCCGATGGGGTAGACCATGAAAGCGAAACCTGGAATGAGCGGTGGCCTATGTTTATCATACAGATGCCTGGGGAGATGTCATATTTGTGATAAATCCAAGCTCTAGGTAGCAGGATAGTTGTTGAGAAGGTTGGATCAGAGAGATGGATCTCCAAGAAGGGGAAGCGTGAGTTCATGTTGTGAGAGGAAGATGGGGTTTTCAAGATGTTGCTGGACTTCGGGGTTTTGTGTTTCTGGAGGGCACGGCGGAAAGATTTGATCTTGCCCAATTTTTGCATGCATTGCGCTTTTATGCATGTGGCAAGGATGAGGGCGCCCCCAGTTCTCATATTGATTACTGATAGTTTGGTGGAGCTTTTATTGCGACTCTCCTGAACTAGAGTTGAGCTGATGTGATCCTTGAAACCCACAAAATCTGGGGAAAGAGAATGTGTCCGACAGAGAGAATGAAGATGGGTAATCAATGTGATGTTGCTTGCATGTTCCTAAGCCGAATTGGAGACACGAGGAATGGATTAATTTGAGGCTTTAACCAGCAAAAAAATTGAAAGCTTTATCCGATCAGGCTGAAGCGATGAAGCTGAAAAATATTGTTATTGCAACAAATAATTTTTTGTACCGAAACTCTGGAGTCTACTGATGTGGTGAAACTCTTAGCCTGCAAAGATCAGAAGGAGAGTAGGGGGAAAGATACCTGAGGAACAAGGATTCTTGAGACCCGTAGAGGGAGGAGGCAGATTCCGAAGAGTTGATGATGGGACTTTTCTGTCGTTTCTACTAAGAAGAAGATAGAAGTGAAGTCTCAAAGGAGCTGAGACCCAATCTAGTCTGATGATGGGAATCCCCGTCGTTAAGGGGGAGAGGCGAGAGACGGGGGAAGATCAACTGAGGAGAGGCAACCGACCTGGGAGACGATGGACCGATTGGCGAATCCTAGAGAGAAGTTGGAGCTTTCTCCCTCTAACTTACCGTTTCAAGCCCACCGATTGTTGACACTGCATACCAGCCTTATTTATTTGACGTCCTTTATTCCCTATACTACTCAATCCATATATAATATGTACATACCAGCCTTTCTGTTGATATCTTCTACTTTTCTCCTTTTATTGGGGTATGCTTCCAACCCCAGTTGTAGGACTTGGAGATTAGACTTGGTGACATGGGCCTTCTAGGTGGAGATCTTGGGGAGATAGAGTTGATATTGTTAGATATCCCTCTACTTAGATCCTTATGTTGTAATTTTTATGTAAATATTTTATGGGAGATGATGATGTACTTCTGTAAAATTGAATATAATCATAAAATTTATCATGTTGCTACTTTGGTTATCTTGTACCTCATCATTTGAGATTTGAAAATTTTATGTCTATTTGAGCATGCTTGTAAGTATGTTTGGATAGATGAATTTATTCTCAAATTAAGTAGGGAGTTGATCCCCTCTCGGGTCTCACTCCTTACAAAGACCTCTTGAGGTTCATAATTGTGATAAACATATAGAACTTAATCTTTTTTTTCTTAACATGAACTTCAATCTTATCTTAGCATTAACATTATCATAGTCTTGTCTTTTGAACATAATGTGATTTTTCCCTCTTAGAACATAATGACATTTCTCCCTCGTGAATATGAATATGACTATGAATTGTTAATCATTTTCTTACATGATAATCAATTATAGTCTTAGTGAAAGTGATATCATAAACTCTAACATATAGCAATCAACACACCATGAATATATTTAAGCATTATTTAAATCATCTTAGACTTTCATGAAATGTAATCATTTCCTTAACATATAGATAACATGGGAACAACTGAAGTAATAGTGCACAACATCACGGCATGTTCACCTTGAGCAATAAACTCATACTTCAATATTTCCTAGTCTTGATTAGGCTCTAAGCACCAGTAATATTGGTTAATCGTTGATATGGTTTTAATATATTGACTTAAGCCCTAATCATAGTCAATCTAAATCTTAGTGAAAACCAAACCAAAACATGTCTTTTAACCTATCGCATTGGCTAGATCTCATAAAGATGTTTAACACACATAGAACATTTGACTCTATCTTAGCTATAAATTAATTTCTATAATTTATTGAAGATTAGGCAATAATCGGCCAATCAGAGTCGAGATCACTCATTAAATCTATACGGGAAAATCAATGGTATGAGGCATTGAAGATCGATGTTCCTTAGGATTCATTTCTCAACCTTATTTGTGACTAGTGTTAAACAAGTCAACTAGACTTTTAAATTGTCACGTCATTGATCATAAAATAAATCCTTGTATTTCGGAAACGCGCTAGGCATTACGTGATACATAAAAGAAGAGCAAGGGAAGACCACCAAATAAAATTTCTTGATTTTTGTCCGCAAGTAGCAAACATGTAGTGATTTGTTCAATAACACTGCGATTCATGATGTTGTTCGGGAAAGAACAAGTGCACAGATCGCTTTGCGAGATCAAGTGGAGTTGAACAAGCTATTGCGCATAGACTCTAGTGGCCTGAGCACCACATAATGCCTGCCGGAAGTTGCTGCTTGAAAAACCCAAACAAGCAAGTTGACGAAACCATTGAAGTCTGGAAAAGCAATATTCAATTGACTTTGGCAGATCATTACGAGCTCAGAATGCTAAAGCACCGGTCATGGCGACGACAGAAAATGCATAATCATTAAAAAATGTGGAAAAGCTCGAACTTGGGAAGCAAGGATGTACCTTCCCTCTGGTTGAATTGAGGGTCAAGGAGAAGCTTCTCAGGGATACCAAGAGGTGTTATGCTCCTTTATCGGTGTCGGGAGATCACTCAAATGGATCTTCTGAATTCCAGCTGTGATGTCCTCCATGAGCTTTGTCGACAGGAAGAACTAGCTCTTCGCATCAGGTTCTAGATAATGGGGGAGGTTTGAGGAGGTTTGTGGTTGGTGTCACCCATAATTGGACGGTGGTGTTGGGATGTGGTGGTTTTGGGTGCAGGATCTGGAGGTTGAAGATGGCTCTGGTTTGAGGTATTTTGGGTCAAATCAGGAAAAATTGACAGAAAGAATAGTTTTGACGGCATCCGATGATGTTTCTGGGACGGTGAGTCTCATATAGGACGCATTCCTATTGCTTTTTTAACGTCGGCTGGTGATTGAGAGAAAGCATGGATCTGGGTGTCTATCGTTTGGGCAAGGTAGGTCTAAAAATTAGGTTCGTTGAAAATGATAGAGAGAGAGAGAGACAAACTTGACGGAGAAGAAAGCTAAGAAAACAGTTGAGAAACGAGGGAGAGATATCAAGGAACAAAATGGGAAGACATGCTGCTATCGTGAGAGATTTGTGGGTAGAAGACGATGAGAAGGCTGTTGGATCTGACTTGGAATAAACACTACCATGGATCAGTGTGAGAAAAAGAAAACCAAAAGTAAGAAACGCATAAATCTGGAACTCTATGATTAATCAACACCTTGATTACATTATTTGATTGAATATGATTTAAAACTATTTAAACATATACTCATTTGTCTGAAGGTCAAACAAAGTCATAATGACTTAAAACTTTGAGTATGTTAATTAGAGGGTTTAGAATATACCTAGGTGGCTGGTCTTAAGTTGTGACTAACAAGTAATCAATATTTTCATATTTGGATTAATATTAATTATCATTAGTCTTAGGTTGTGACTAACAAGTAATCAATATTTTCATATTTGGATTAATATTGATTATATGCATTAAATGTATTATTGTTTACTCTATTTATTTATAGTAATCCAAATAGAAGAGAGAGAGTTAGTGTAATTTTGGATATTGAGTAATATTAAAATATTTAAGATTGAAGTATATTTCTTTATCCATCCAGAGTAGTTCGGGTAGTAAGAGCTCAGTAACCTCCCAATAAAGGACTCGGATTCGAACCACACTAAAGGCACTCTGAGAACGACAATTCACGTTGATTTGGCATAGGAGGGGGTGACCGGACCACACGCTCTCATGCCTAGAGAGTTTACTATGTCGGATTCGTCTAGAGTGGGTTCTCTCGGTCACCAAAAATATATATGTATTTATATTGAGTCAAATAGGAGAGAGAAACTATATTGCTTGTCTTAAAAAGTAACTAAAAGAATATATTTTTCATTTGGGATGATTTGCATTAGGATCCATGACTTAACTTTATATGTGAAATTCTATTAAGAGCATAAATTATATAATTAAAACTTAGGGACTTCAATGAAAAAATTTCCTCAAAATTTCAGGTCTCTACTCGTCTTAGGGTTTTACTTATCCCTAGTTGATGATATTCTACTAATCTAAACTTTTTACGTATGCATATTTTTGCATCTAAAGTCTAGGGCTTCTCTTTCAAATTATACTTAGGGTCCAGGAAACCAATCTTATCACTATACTTAGGGGATCTAGTTTGACCTTGTCATGACTTTCTAATATTGGGTTAAGATGACTATCACATGTTAGGTCTTTTTTATTACCCATCTTTGTGTCATTTCTCAATACGTGGTGATTGTAACATACCTAGAGTCATTGGATCTTGTCATGCTATATCTCGCCAACCTATTAGTACACATGTTCCATACCTTACGAACTAGTAAGAAGGATAAGATGCACCATAAGTATTATGCCAAGACATCCCATCTATAACTCTCATTTGGTTGGCCATGAACATCGAGAAAAGAGAGGACATGTCATTAGATGACATTAGGTTAATACATGAGACCTAAACTAGATAAATATCTATGCAATTTACTCTACGGGTGAAAGCTCTAGTTATTCTAGGGCCTAAAACCTTTACTCGAGTGTCCATTCCTTTTCCATAACTTAAAATCTTCAGTCTATGGGTAACTATATGAATCTTATTTTCCTAGTTTCCATCTACCCATTTTCTCTAATATCACACTCTAATGTGCCTCCATGTTTACACATGAAAATAGAAGCAATCTCCATGTTTTCCATAACATGGGGTACTTTTAGTTGGAGGAATGTCGCAAGTATTGAATATGAAATTATTCATACATTGTTCATGATATAAGAAACTACAACTAATTTCCCAAAATTTAGATCTAGCTAAGACAATCAAGGCCAGATATAAACTGGGGTGTAAATGCAATGTTGTTAAATGAATGGGACATTTATGTAGATGGTACTCCACTGAGAAGATCTTTATGTCTTCTATTCTTTGAAGATTTCTTCTTCAATACTCACTTTCTCCAAAATCTAGGGATATCACATCCCCAACCATGCAAAGGAAAAACTATCATTATGAGTAAACAATACTGGCACATTATAGAATGAAGATTAGTACATATACTTGACATACAGCTTGACCATATTAAACTTAAGCATTATTCAAACATTTTTAACATAAATAATTGAATAAGAACGTATGCATTCTCTATATAATTTCCCAATTAATGTCACATAATGCTAGAAAAGTGCATGATTGCTAGGAAATCTCATAACAACCTCTTGAGGTCCATAGTTTCAAGAAGCATATATAACAATGAATTACATTTCTTAACATGAACATTAATCTTTACCTTGACATTAACATGAACATAATATTGGCTCTTGAACATACTGGGATTTCTCCCCTTGAATATGAACATGACTATGAACGCTTAGTCATTTTTTTACATGATCATAAATCATAATTTTAGGGAAAGTTCTATCATAACCTCTAACCTAATACAATGTTACATCATTTAGAGAATCACAAACTTCCATGTTATGTAACCATTTCCTTAACATATGAATAAAATGCAAACATCAAAAGTATTAGTGCACAGAAGCATGACCATTTATTTAGAAAATCCAACACCACGGTCAAGTTTTCCGCATCTCGGTTAGGCTCTAAGCATTTTCAATATTGGTTAATGTACATAAACATATTTACTCAAACCCTACTTACACTAAGATTGAATGTTCGTGAAAACCAAATAAAAAAATTCTTGTAAGCTATCCCATTGTCTAGATCTCAAAAAGTTGATTAAAATGCATAAGGTTTGATCCTATATGAGCTATAAATTAATTTCTATGATCTATTAAAGATTAAGAAATTACCAGTCAATCAGAGTCAAGATAAGTCAATTAAGTCAAGACTGGAAAATTGGAAATATAAGGAGGTGTAAAAGATCAATGTGCCATGAGATTCATTTCTCAACCCTATGTGTGACATGTGTTAGAATAATCAATTAGATCTTTTAAATGATCACCTAATTTATCATTGAAATAAATCCAAGTATTCTAGAAATATTGTAGGCATCATGTGACATATAAAATAAGGGTGGGGACATACTAGTAAATTAATTTTCTTGATTGTTCTTCTCAAGCATGAAACATACAATGATTCGATCAACAAACCAACAATTCATGATGTTGTTCAGACAAGAACAAGTGCACATATCTTTCTATGAGATCAATCCAAGTTGATCTAGCTATCTCTCATTAACTCCAGTGGCATCAGCACCATACTAGTACAGAAATGATGTATAACATCACATTTTTTTGTCATCAGTTGGTGCACAAAAACCGACGCCAATAGTCTAAGACGTCGGGTTATAAAGACAACTGACACCTATATGTGAAGATCGGCTGATTTACAAAAGACACGGGTATCACTTTTTTTTTAACATTAGTTTTTAATAAACAAAACCGATGTCCAAAATCACCCGCAAAATACAATTTTTCAGCAAAAAAAATTGCCTCCAAAATTTTTAAATTCGACGTCGGTTGTGTAAAATTTGATGACACACCCGCGAAAGTTTTTATCCCCTCATTTGTCATCGATTTTTTTCTAAAGAACTGACGAATAAATATCCTTCATGAGGAAAAATTCATTCCCTTATTTATCATCAGTTTTGAAAGAATAACTGACGTCGATAGTTAACTTAATAGCACCCGCGCGAGCCAGACTCTTCCCCTTTGTTGTTTAGTTCTCGATCTTATCCCGCCTAGCTAGGTCTGGTGATTTTTCTGCCACCTCTGAATATCCATGCCACCTCCCCTTCTCTGCTCACTGCCTCCGCGTGCCGCCATGACGAGCTTGAAGTTGCTCGCCACCTTCGCACGCCACCATGACGAGCTTGAAGCTGCTCACGTCGGAGCTGCTACTGTTGTCCAGTCGTCGGCCGCCACCACCTGCTCTTGTTGCCACCACCACCTACTCCAGGAAGAGCGAGGAGCCGTCCTCTAGCTACCTTCATCTTCTCTAGTCACCGCCATCGGACACCGCGTGCACCTCCTCTGCTTCACCTTCAGTGTCGTCCACCTTCACCTCCAGCCCGGCCACCTCCACCTCCGGGCACCACCACCACATCCTGCTCGATCCACCAGTGTGGTGAGTGGTTTAATCAGTACTAGATTTGAACTTAGGGTTAATAATGCCACCATATAGTTGATTATTATTGATTAGGGTTAATGATGCATTAATGAACTTAATTAATTAGATTTACACTTAGTTTCTCTAAGATTGTGTAGTTGATTAATATTATTTTAGGGTTTAATAATGAATGAATAAACACAAAATGGAAAAATGAATTGAATTAATTGATGATGATGATGATGATGATCCTCATCATCATCATCATCCTCATCATCATCATCATCATCAATCATCATTATCATCATCAGCAGCAGCAACAACAGCATTCTCATCAATTAATTCAATTCATCATCCTCATCAATTAATTCAATTCACCATCATAATGATGAGGATGATGATGATGATGATGATGAGGATGAGGATGAGGATGAGGATGATGATGAGGAGGATGATGATGATGATGAGTTCCCTGTTGAAGAATAGTTGAACATCATTCTAGATGATCCTCATCATCATCATCATCATCCTCATCATGATCATCATCATCATCATCATCACCATCATCATCATCATCACCCTCATCATCAATTATTTTCTCTTTCATGAAATAACCCATGTTGTTGTCTGTTGTTAGTACTTACATTTATATTACTTTTTCTCAACATTTTACATTGTTGTAGGCATAATGGCTTGGGCCTCTACCCCAATGTTACTATTCCCTATTGAAGAATAGTTGGACATCTTTCTAGTCGATCGTTCATTAGCACAACTCACTATACCTAAACATTGGCATTATCTAAATGGAAGACTCTACACGGTTGGTGAAGTGACCCTAAATTTTGGAACTTCAACATCTGTTATCGAGGTTAAGTATAATGTTGACGGAAATCTTGTATCCACTCCAGTTGGTGCGAGTGGGTTGGGAAGATGCTATTGGACCGTAGTGGTAGGCTTTTTCTTCATCTGGTTGGCCATAATACCATCAAGGTTTGGATAACCAACATCAACAATGAGACATCTGATCATCTGGTTTGATTTGAGTACTCAACAGGGGATAGCACATATTTGGACTCATTTGATGAGGAGAGCACATCTAATTTGCCTTCTATTCCTATTGGTACCATCCATTTCCCTATCACCATAAGTTCAGATTCATCTAACAACGACGAGCTCCACGACACAACAACATCAACAAAGTAGGTCCAAGCAACAAATTTACTTTCCCGTCTTATGCACATGTTTAGGGGTACATCAAGCCCCTTGTTTAGTTACTGTCATGTTATTTTCTAAACTTTGTTGTCATAATTAGTATTTTGATAACATGTTAAACTTTGAAAGACACACTTATATATAATTTTTGAATGAAATTTTTTGAATTGTATTATCTATATACATGTGTTTGTGAAGATGGAATGAATGAATGTTCCCACATGTGTGTGAATGTGAAAAGAGATGAATGAATGGAACTGAAGGTTGCTAAATGTGTGTGAATATGAAATGGAGGAATGAAATGGAACTATAGGTTTCTACATGTGTGTGATGAATCATATTTTTAAATGTGCTTATACATGTGTGTGAATCACATGATCCATATAAATATATATTGTACATCTTGTTAATATTGCAAGTTTGTGGCCTGTTGTTGGATGAAATCAAAAGGATATTGTAAACCTACAGTTCAAAACTAAACTGCAGGTTTTGCATCCTACTGACCAGCCGTACAGCAGGCCTGGGAGCTGATAAGAAAAAAAAACCAAAACATTGGTGTCGGTTAAAAACTAAAAACCGACAACAAATGCTTAATTATGTCGGTTGTTTTCTAGAAACTAACGCCTATGGTCCGACTGCTGGCACTTTTGGGTTGTAATTGGGAACAGCTTTGTGTCATCGATTATGTAACGGACGCTGAAGGAGTCTACTTTTAGTGGCACCCACTTGGGTGTCACTTCAAAACCGACGACAAAAGTCTTACTTAACCGACGTTAAAGGCGTTATGCCTACTAATGTTACTTCTTGCAAAACCCAAATAAGAAAGTTGATCAAACCACTAAAGTCCTACAAATCAATGTTTCCATTGATGATAGTGGATAATTATGAACTTAGAAAGCTATAGCAATGGTCACAACGATGATCCAAAACACTGAATCATCAAAAAATGCTGGAAAAGATCACACTTCGAACATAAGGATGTACCTTCCCTCTAGTTGAATTGAGGGGATAGGAAGCTTTTTAGGAATAGTAGTAGGTGTTACACTCCTTTTTTCTGATGTCTGGAGATCACTAAAATGGATCTCTTGAAGTCCAGCCATAACGTCCTCCACGAGCTTTGTCGATGGAAAGGACTAGCTTTTCACATTGAATTTTGAATACTGGGCAGAGGTTCGAAGAGGTCTAAGGTTGGTGTTTCCCAAAGGAATTGGCTACAAGTGTTGGGGTGGGATTGTTCTAGGTGTAGGGCTTGAAGGTTGAAGACAGCTCTAGCCTGGGGTTCTCTGGGACAATCAGGTAAAATTCACATAACATAAAGGTCTTAGTGGAAGCCAATGATGTTTCTAGATTTTCAGTCTCATATAGGATGCATTCATATTGCTTCTCAAATGATGGTTGTGATTGCAAGAAAGCAACGATCTAGGCATATACTTGTTTGGAAAAGTTATGGCTCAAAATTAGGCTCGTTAAGAATGAACGAGAGAGATGAACTTCGCATAGAAGAAATCTTAAGAAATAGTTGAGAAATGAGGGATAAAAAAATGAGGAAGGGAATTAGGTAAGATTGAATTCTGTCACGTGAGAATCAAGGGAAGAAAACTATTATAAGGTTGTTGGATCTGGTTTGGATTGAAAAGTGTAGTTGGATCAACATAGAAAAAAGAAAATCAAAAGTAAGAAGCGCATGATAGTGAAAATATTTGGGACTTTGTGTTTAATCAAGGAATTAATTACACCTTTGAATAAATATATTTTAAACCTATATAAAAGCTCTTCCAATCATTTTGAGGGTCAAAAAAATTCATAATGACTTCAAAACTTTGTTCATATGCTAATTAGAGGGTCTCGAATATTCTTAGGTGATTAGTCTGGGGTTTTGACTAACAAGTAATCATTATTTCATTTGGATGAATATTCCTTATATGCATTAAATAGATTTTTATTTACTTTCTTTACTTTGTCAATCCATATAGAAGAGAGAGATAATATAATTAATATGGGGTTTTCAATCATTTGATAATACTTCAGGATTAAAGTATTCTTCTCTATATTGAGTCAAATATTATAAAGGACAAGGAGAGAAACAATATTTCTTATCTTTGAAATAATTAAATACTATAACTTTCTTTTGGGATGATTTGCATTAGGATCCATGGTTTAAGTTAATTTATGTAGGATTCTATTCAGAGCATAAGTTATACAATTGAACTTTTGGGTGTTATACTTAAGATCTTAATAATGATATATATGGCATATATATATATATATAACTAATATCAAATAGTGGAAAACTTCCACATGATAAAAGACGTATTCAAATTAAAAATTCTTAAGAATAATGTAATAGAGTTTATGATTATATAATCTAGGTATTTTGAATGGGCTTCCAAAAATTTATTACATTGGAACATTCAAACAAGTCGATAAGTGAACCATTATAAAATAAAAGTAATTAATGTGATAGAGACAACAACACCAACATAACCTATATAGTGGTCCATAATGTTGTATAAATGCTGTCAGAATGCTACATCCACTATCTGGTTGTGCAAAAATAGGTGTCTTAACTCGTTATCATATTATTGTTGTCTGTATATACTCAATGAGTGGCACATCCACCATGAATATAACTTATCCAAATGAATGGACCTCAATCATATATTAATCACACACCTTTATTCTAATGATAAAATCTATGTCCTGGAGTAAAACACTCTAGGAACCTTCTCCAAAGTGGACACCTTCCACTCAATCCCATGGACCTCTAGGTACAATTGATTTATAGCAGAAATAGTTTCAACAAGAATTCATATTTGGAATATTGACATATGCAAGTCAATAGCATAGAGAATCATCTTGTATGAAGCTATTGGAGATGTGACTATGTAATGATTGTGTGTTTGTCAAACATTTTCTTCCTTATGTGAATGACTCATTGAACCTTAAGGAAGATGAGGATGAGACATGTACTTGAAGTGTATTTTACTAGAATATATTGAGGATTGTCACATTATGCTTGAAGGTGTGGACATCTCTCATGTTTCATATGTTCCTTGAGTCTCTTTATTGTATGCAAGCTATGCGACTGACAACTAGAATATATATTGGTTGAAATTAATTTCATTATTACTTGAAAGAAATCAACAATGATTATATGCATTCCATTCAAAACCAAGAGACTTGGTTAAAGAAGAAATTGGGTAGTGAAGGATCTAAGGGAGAAAATGTGATGATCATTATTTTAAAATAATAACATGTTATGGACATACTAAATACTAAAAAAATAGATTTTTGTAGGGACAAGATCATCTAAAGTATCAATCAAATGGTCTTATTCTGTAAGGTCTAGCCGTTGGGCCACAAAAATTGTGCCTTCCAGAAAAGCTTTTCATATTTTCTCAAAAATACTCCTTGAAATATAGTTCATCATCATAGAAGGATTCATTCTTAAAAAGAGATGATACAAATGGTAATTCCTTAGACAAAACTATTCAAACCATATAGAAAAGATACAAAATTTTAAGACAAGCACTAGGAGGAGTAATCATCTAACAAATGAATATTAAAACATACAATAATAAGAAGAAATAGCTTGTTCAATCACATAGTTTGCTTGTCGAGAAAAGGAGGATTGACTCTTTGCTTTTAGGTGGATAAGGAAAAGGGGTAGTCAGGTTTCAATTAGCAGTAGTAATTGGATAGACCATAGCATGTCCTAACTAAGTGCATCACAAATGATGCATATATTGATCATATAAAAAAAGTTTGATATGTCATGATATAAAAGATCTTTTCTACTCCAAATAAATTCTAATGATAGATTAAAACTAGGTGTCACTTACGACGATAATATCCATGTTTTTGTTTTCTGTAAAAACACATAATTTTATCATTCATAGATTGAAACAAATCTCTTTTAACTTGATTAGACCCATGCATGAAATATCTCCCCCTACATATGTGTAAGAAAATTTGAATATATTTTTGAAACTAGGAGATACACTTGCCCTAATCCAATAATTCCACATATTCCAAGTGATGTAAGACTCCACATCTAACATTTAAGTATAAGACTTTATTGGCATAAAAAGATTTTCAAAAGTTTGTAGAATGATGATGAGTTGTGACTAGAGACAAGAATTTACATGTTGTCTCTACTGCTAGAACATCTCTCCTCCTTTTTGAAATCAAAATAAATAGTGTCATAACCTTTAAGGATATATGATTAATAATGAGTTTTTACCTTACTATATGCCACACCTTCAATTGATGTTTTAGCTTATCTAGGAGGGGGCATCACAAAGTCATAAGAGACATGGGACAAACATGGTGACTTGATGATGGATGTTAACATAAGTTGACGCATGAGGTCCTTGATAAATCAGAGCCGGTGGTCTTGGTGGCATGGGTGGATGAAACAAAAAAATGATTTTGAAACTAGAGAAGCCTCAATCACATGTCTAATGATGACAACAACCATTTTGTTCCTTTAGTGGAGCATTCACCATGGAACCGGTAATTAGGTCCTTGACCTTGGCCTTGCCTATAAGCATCTAGAAGGAATTTGCCTTGTTTTCTCATAGATTTTCTCTTAGGACTATTCACCCAATGTAATAAAATGAGGCTTATCTAAATAAGAGGATAAGTAATAGTTTTTATGGTCCACCGCTTGCAAAAAAGAATAGAAAAAGTTACCTCATGACTAAATGTTATGTCCATCAACATCTATTACGCATTATCAAGAATTGCATGGTGTAAGTTATACATGTAGTTGGATAAGCCAGTAACTTTTTTAATGCATTTGTTCTACCCAGTAGGCGTGGTGATTCATGCATTCTTTCAAGGTTGGGAACATTGGATCAAGGTAATTATAGGAGTGGAATAGATGTTAAAAATCATAAGATCCACTGTTAAAGGGCTCAGTAGGGATTAGCAAGGTTGGACCTTTGTCTGGCTAGTAACTCTCCTCTTATGTAATATTTTGCATAGGTGCATCCTAAGCAACAATTGACTATTGTGTAACTTGTGCATATGTTCCATTCTGATGAGAAGGTGATAGAAACCCATGCTTTGTCTTGAACTAAATGAGTTTATCTATACAAGAGATTGTGTGTCAAAACCTAGTCCCTTGCTACTTGCAGTGTAGCTGAATTATTTCTACATTTTCCACAACACTGTGTCGAGAAACTCATACATGAGTTTGTTGTAGGGGGGGACTGCTTGTGAAGTTTAGAATATGATGAATAAATATTTATGGCCATTTGCATGTCACCTCCTTTAGAACACATATGATCATTTGAAGAGTGGCGTCTAACAGTTTGATGTGGTTTTACCTAGGATTTAGTTTGGAAATAGTGAAAGTATTTTTCTTGGTTGATCCAGATCCTACTACTTGTAGTAGATGTCCATGGATCCATTTTTTCATTATCAACATAGTGACATCTTTCCATTAGTAGATCTAGTCCAAGATATGTAGATACATCCAACAAAAAGGCTCCTCTTACTATGATATGAAGTTTGTTCATGCCAAGAAACTAAGAGAGCTACTTCTCATTGAACTCAAATGATATTGTGAAGTCATGGACCAAATATAGATAAATTGATTATCATTGCCAAGACTTTCAGTAATAAATTGATTAACATTGCCAAGACTTTCGATATGTTTGCATAAAACTCCAGTACAACAATGGGGTCGAATAGTTCACTACCTCTCAAACAAAGCATAAGAAATCCTAACAAGTAAACTTGTAATGGAGATCATATTATATAAGATCATGAAAAATAGTTGGATGTGTAGGCTTTGGTGTAACGTCCCCAGATTTCCTCCGTCTCGAGACTTAGAAAACCTGAGAGGACTAATCCGAAAATGTTAGGCAATTGTATCAAAGTGCATTATGGAAGCACTATGCGCATACATGAACATACAACCATAACATACACCATAACATTTCTCAACAATTAACATGTATATTAATACAAGATGACTTATTACAACATGAATTACATTTACATATTAAAAGAAAATTTACAAGTCTATGAACATGTATGCTAATCATGATCTACACAATAGGTACAACCTGGACAACTGCTCACTTCCTGTCCTTTTATCCCATGCTATCTCTGAACCTAAAACATACGTGAAATAATGAATCAACACACAAGATGTCGAGTACATGGATAGAAAGATACATATATTTATGGTTTTCATAATTTGAAAAGATTTGCAAAAAGAAAGAAGGAAGATCATAGAAAACATTTCTTGATTAAGCGAAAAACACCAATTGTTGTCATTTTTCTAGATGAATTGCATTATCAAGGTGAATTAGTACCAAAACACACATATTGGGCACATCCATGTGTACCAAGTACTCTAGGGAAACTCCCCATACACCATGTGCTCTAGGGAGGTGTACTAGTCAACATTAATCCATTCCCTCGTAAGGGGGATAATGAACACCTCAAATAACTACAAAACATATACTCATCATTTATGTTTTTAAGTGACAAAACATCGAGTACTTACAGTAATACTACCTCCAATATTTGCAAATAAAAGAGCATACATAGATATCATGAGTCAACCAATAAAACTATAGTCATATACTTAAATAAACCCACGTACCTGAGTTCAGAGATTCCTAATAATTCTTAATCATCTAGATATCTGGTCATCACCTGATTAATAACAATTAATCATCATTAATAAATTTTCATCTTATTCAAGGTATTTTAGATCCAAACTAGGGTTTGGCCAAATCTAGGTTCAACTGGCCCTAAATGAATTTCCAATATTTTTGTACTGATTAGTAAGTCATATTAAGGGTCGGATACAATTTTCATTTTTTTTAATGCTTTATCTATTTTCTAAAATTATTATGAGACAAAAAGCATCTTATAAGCCATTAATGCAGAAATACCTAATATTTTGGCAATATAGTTCTAATCAGGTTCAACATATTGTCTCTACATGATATTAGGGTCTGGAATAAAGTTTCTTAGAATTTATGTCAATAAATGTCATTTATTAAATTTAATATATCCTAACAAAGGCATCATCTTGTAAACTAAAAACTAATAATAATACTACTTCAAAGGTTTGATCTAATGGTTTCATCATAAATAGGGCATTTTTTCGAATCCAGAGGTATTTTTGGAGGATTTATTGGCCAAGGGAGCTATTTATTAGGAATTTTCTAAGAATACAGATATTTCTGAGATACAGAATTGTTTTACCCTAAGCTGTGGGTTCCACTGCCTGGGTGGCAGTCCTTGGCTGGTCAGTGTTGGGTGACCCACATCCTTTGGTCACATTATACGCCGGTAGAGTCAGACTGCCCGGTCTGCTATTAAACCGAGGATGAAAACTCAATCACAATCTCCTCCCTTTCTCTGTCTCCGCACAACACACAGGAGAAAGGTCACCGCTGGGATCTCTCTTCCAGATAGTAGTCCATCACCCTCCCTACCAAAACGCCTATAGGTACTAGCTTCATAAGGTTCTCCACTCAATTTCATGAAGCTTCGGTCCCAATGTGTGCCTCAGCGGCTCTGAAACTCAGATTCGAGACAGCTCTGTTGCATATGCCACTGTGGTGGGTGAAGGAAGCAGTGGGCGGCCCCCAAGCAGCGCCAAAGAAGGATCCTGCAATCGCATCTTCCACCGTGAGTGTTCCTGCTCTAGGATCATCCTCGCGAGGATCCAAGAAAGGGGTGGTGGGAGAGGAAGGAGACCTGCGTCTGCGATGGCAATTTGCCTTCGTTGTGGAGGTCGGGCACCACAGGGCCGCTTGGTGCTTTCCTGCCACCGCCAGAGGAACCAAGAAGGGGGAAAGGGTTTCCTCGTGTTGAAGCTTGTGGTTATAGAATGTAGGATCCTTGATGGAACTATGTAAAGCTGGAGAGCCCCTTAGATTGAGGCATGGAGCCCTGGAATGGCCCTTCCAACCCACCAGCTCTTGCTCACAGAGGAGAGTTCACCGGCCAGGAAACACCTCCATAGCTGCAACAAGCCTTCTTTTAGATTTTGTAGGTTCACACAGGTGGATTTTCTCTACTCCCTAGTGCTCCTCACCCTCCTTAGAACCTCCTCTGGTCGTGCTTATCACTTCTGGGTACGGTGGAGAGAATTGAGGGTGTGAGGGCTTGCTCTCCCTAGATATTTCTAGTGAAACACCTAATCCTTAGGGTCAGTGGACTACTCCTGGAATCACAGAGATGGTAGTTGAGCTATTACAGGCTCAGTCTTTCCGAGAGTGGTGGATTGATCAATAGTTGTGGGGCAAGCTCAGTTATCTGTAAGGAGCGGAGCTTGAAGACGAAGTCAAGGGTATCTATTTGTATCTAGAAGATACAGAGAGTCCACGTTTTCAGGCCGATGGTCACCCCCAATTGAAATTGTGCCCCTTTTGTTTAAGTGGGTTGGTTGCGTGACATCAGAGAAAATCAATCTGGTTTTAAAATCAGTTAAAACCTTAGTCATTTTATCAGAGTTCAAACATAAATACCTTCGAAACAGCTAGCCCGAAAGTCATGGAATTTTAACCATGAGTTCCTCATCACATAAAGCCTCATATTACCAAGTTCAAACTCAAAATTACAATAGCTGGTCATATAACTAAATTCCTCAGATAACCTCATAAATAATTGTACTGATCTCAAATACAAGTCAATTAATAATCAACTCTTGACCAAACAAGTTCAGCTTATATTGGTTGACCACATCACACCTCAAAGTCCTTTGTTAAATAACTTTACTTAGGTATGCCTCTAGACACTATATTGGATATCAAACTCCTAAATTTAGGGTCATCACATTCACCCCACCTTAAAAAGGAATTTCATCCTCGAAATTCAACTAACATCATACTTAATTTGATATATATAGGTTTCACTTCATAGAGGACACCATTTCTAGCTTCCAAGGTTCTCATACTTCTAGATGTACCCTAAGCTCTCGTCTTAGGGTTTAGAACATCTAGGGTGTACCCATCCCACCATAAATAGGTAGAAGCATCAGTTTTTTAAAGGAATTTAAAACCATCACTTAACATCTCGATCATAACATAACATTCTAGTATTTTAGGGTTTACATCCCTCATTCCCCTAAGAATTAGGGTCTATTCATATTTTTGAATTCAAAGAGGTATTATTACTAAAGGTTTCATATTTCACCTCACTAAAACATGCAAGGTGATATCAAGTGTGCACCTCATTTTTTTTCAGAATCATCCTTAGTGTGGGTTTATGATCAACATCTTACTTAGATTTGATCATTGTATAATGGCTTACTTTACATGCTTGAAAATAGAGTTTCACCCTAATGTTTGAGAGTTTTCATCAAACTAAGATCATAGATTTATAAGCATTGTGGTTAGATACTATACTTTGTGATCATATAATCTAAGATACAAGGAAATCTTTATTTCAAGTTCATGATTTCAGACTTATACGTTTCATGAATGATATGAAGGGAAAGAGAATATATTAAATCAAGCTTATCATGATTTCAAACTTGGATATCAAATTTATGATATAGAGAGGGAATATAGAATAGGTCAAGCTTATATGAGTAGCTCTTCATACATAATTTATCTTTATAGCTCAAGTGAGGTTTCTAACATCATATATAAGAAAGAAAAATGAAAGGAATGATATTTATGAGTATCTTATGCACAAAGCATTTTACTCTCATAACTAGATTTTCATAGATTACCTCACTTGCAACTAATGATGAGCTTCACAATCTTAAGTCACTCAAGCTAAGACATAACTCAGTCAAAGGATTGACTTTCTCATTATGAGTCACCTACCCATCATTTTTTTCCAACTCTCATATACTAGGATTGAATCATGCAAAAGGACTCAACTCATCTACTTAGGAGTAATCCAACTTAGGACACATATATCTCATTTTTTCATATATTGTAGGGTAGGTCATGTGACCCTCTCCTTGTGGTTCTCACTCTCTCTGGAGTTCACCATGTATCTTGTCCTAACACTGGAGGTCCTCCTTTGAAAAAGAGCTTGAGGCTCATGCATATTCAACCTTGTCTCAACTTAGTTGGTCTTAAATAAGAAAAGAAAATGTACTTTCACAATCAAGACTTATCTTAGAATCTCTAAAATTGGATTCAACTCATTTACATCTTAATTGTTTATAAGGAAACGTATACCATCAAGATCAAACTTAGATTAGATTACACATGATTATTTCATATATAAATCAATCATATACTCTTACTGTCATGTATTCAATAAGGCTCTAGACATCTAATTAGATCTACTCTCTCTTCTAGACTGATGTCACTCCCTTTCACTCAGGTTGCATGCACACTAACTACTCTCCAGTATGAGGGACATATTTTTATATTTACATATATAATAAAATATTATATAGTTTTTCTCTGAGAAAGAAGACGTCATAGAAAACCATCGAGGCTCGAGCCGATTGGAAAACAAAACCAAATCAGCAAAATGAGTGTCCCACACATAGTAGATAGTCTAGTGCCATGTCACCTAGTGAATTTGTGAGAACAAGGTGTAGACTACTATAGCTACCCAATACATATGAGCTCTATATGGAGAGGGTTTCACACACTTGACTAAACCTAGTTCTCGAACATCTAGGTTCTAACCTAGAGGCTAAGTCAAACCTTATTCCTATAGAACAAATTACTAGGTTTCTACGGTTTGAAGTGAAATGTGAGGATTTTGTTATCTGTTTCATGGTGAGAAATTGTTAGGTGTAGCTATTATTCATGCTCTGATACCATCTGTAATGTCCCCGGATTTCCTCCGTCTCGAGACTTAGAAGTCCCGAGAGGACTAATCTGAAAATGTTAGGCAATTGTATCAAAGTGAGTTGTGGTAGCAATATGCGCATACATGAACATACAACCATAACATACACCATAACATTTCTCAACAATTAACATGTATATTAATACAAGATGACTTATTACAACATGAATTACATTTACATATTAAAAGAAGATTTACAGGTATATGAACATGTATGCTAATCATGATCTACACAATAGGTACAACCTGGACAACTGCTCACTTCCTGTCCTTTTATCCCATGCTATCTATGAACCTAAAACATATGTGAAACAATGAATCAACACACAAGGTGTTGAGTACATGGATATAAAGATACATATATTTATGGTTTTCATAATTTGAAAAGATTTGCAAAAAGAAAGAAGGAAGATCATAGAAAACATTTCTTGATTAAGCAAAAACACCAATTGTTGTCATTTTTCTAGATGAATTGCATTATCGAGGTGGACTAGTACCAAAACATATATATTGGGTCCATCCCCGTGTACCAAGTACTCTAGGGAAACTCCCTGTACACCATGTACTCTAGGGAGGTGTACTAGTCAACATTAATCCATTCCCTCATAAAGGGAATAATGAACACCTCAAATAACTACAAAACATCTACTCATCATTTATGTTTTTAAGTGACAAAACATCGAGTACTTACAGTAATACTACATTCAATATTTGCAAATAAAATAGCATACATAGATATCATGAGTCAACCAAGAAAACCATAGTCATATACTTAAATAAACCCATGTACCTGAGTTCAGAGATTCCTAATAATTCTTGATCATCTAGATATTTGGTCATCACCTGATTAATAACAATTAATCATCATTAATAAATGTTCATCTTATTCAAGGTATGTTAGATCCAAACTAGGGTTTGGCCAAATTTTGATTCAACTGGCCCTAAATGAGTTTCTAATATTTTATACTGGTCAGTAAGTCATACTAAGGGTCTGATACAATTTTCATATTTTTCCGATGCTTTATCTATTTTCTAAAATTATTATGAGACGAAAAGCATCTTATAAGCCATTAATGGAGAAAGACCTAATATTTTGGCAATCAGGTTCAACATATTGTCTCTACATGATATTAGAGTCTGGAATAAAGTTTCTCAGAATTTATGTCAATAAATATCATTTATTAAATTTAATATATCCTAACAAAGGCATCATCTTGTAAACTAAAAACTAGTAATAATACTACTTTAAAGGTCTGATCTAAGGGTTTCATCATAAATAGGGCATTTTTTCGAATCTAGGGGTATTTTTGGGGGATTTATTGGCCAAGGGAGCTATTTATTAGGAATTTTCTAAGACTACTAATATTTCTTAGATACATAATTGTTTTACCCTGAGCTGCGAGTCCCACTGCCTGGGTGGCAGTCCTTGGCTGGTTAGTGTTGGGTGGCCCACATCCTTACATTGTATGCCTGTAGAGTCAGACCGCCCGGTCTGCTATTGAACTGAGGATGAAAACCCGGTCCCGATCTCCTCCCTTTCTCTATCTCCACGCAACGCACAGGAGAAAGGCTGCCGCTGGGATCTCTCTTCCAGATAGCAGTCTATTTCCCTCCCTACCAAAACACCTACAGGTACTAGCTTCATAAGGTTCTGCACTCAATTCTGTGAAGCTTCGGTCCCAAGGTGTGCCTTGGCGGCTCTGAAACTCAGAGGCGAGACAGCTCCGCCACATCTGCCACTATGGTGGGTCAAGGAAGCGGTGGGCGGCCCCCAAGCAGCGCCAAAGAAGGATCCTACAATCACATCTTCTGTCGTGAGTGTTCCTTCTCTAGGATCATCCTCGCGAGGATCCAGGAAAGGGGTGGTGGGAGAGGAAGGAGACATGCGTCTGCGGTGGCAATTTGCCTTCACTGTAGAGGTCGGGCACCACAGGTCCGGTTGGTGCTTTCCTGCCACCGCCAGAGGAACTAAGAAGAGGGAAAGGGTTTCCTCATGTTGAAGCTTGTGGTTGTAGAATGTAGGATCCTTGATAGAACTATGTAAAGCTGGAGAGCCCCTTAGATTGAGGCATGGAGCCCTGGAATGGCCCTTCCAACCCACCAGCTCCTGCTCACAGAGGAGAGTTCACCGACCAGGAAACACCTCCATAGCTGCAACAAGCCTTCTTCTAGATTTTGCAGGTTCACACAGGTGGATTTTCTCTACTCCCTAGTGCTCCTCACCCTCCATAGAACCTCCTCTAGTCGTGCTTATCACTTCTGGGTGCGGTGGATAGAATTTAGGGTGTGAGGGCTCGTTCTCCCTAGATATTTCTAGTGAAACACCTAATCCTTGGGGTCGGTGTACTGCTCCTAGCATCACGGAGATGGTAGTTGAGCTATTACAGGCTCAGTCTTTCCAAGAGTGGTGGATTGAGCAATAGCTGTGGGGCAAGCTCAGTTATCAGTAAGGAGCGGAGCTTGAAGATGAAGTCAAGGGTATCTATTTGAATCTAGCGAATATAGAGAGTCCACATTTTCAGGATGATGGTCACCCCCAATTGAAATCTTGCCCCTTTTGTTAAGTGGGTTGGTTGTGTGACATCAGATAAAATCAAATATGGTTTTAAAATTAGTTAAAACCTTAGTCATTTTATCAGAGTTCAAACATAAATACCTTCCAAACGGCTAGCCTGAAAGTCATGAAATTTTAACCATGAGTTCCTCATCACATAAAGCCTCATATTACCAAGTTTGAACTCAAAATTACAACAGCTGGTCATATAACTAAATTCCTCAGATAACCTCATAAGTAATTGTACTGGCCTCAAATACTAGTCAATTAATAATCAACTCTTGACCAAACAAGTTTAGCTTATATTGGTTGACCACATCACACCTCAAAGTCCTTTGTTAAATAACTTTACTTAGGTATGCCTCCAGACACTATATTAGATATCAAACTCCTAAATTTAGGGTCATCACATTTGGTCACTGTGTACAGATGGTTGAGAATATATGATTTTCTATCTCTAAAGAATACATTTTCTAGAAAAAATGCACTCACTTTCATCTTTTCTGGGAGAGAATGACCTAAGATGAAATATTATATATTTATGTATGGTCATGGATGATCCATTCTAAAAAAATCTTTTAATAAGTGTCTCCCCAATAATTGACACCTAAAGGGTTTTGTAGTGGAGAAAGCTTGAGTACTTATAGGATTGATGAGATTAACATGCATAAGGTGGATAAAAACCATTGAAATAGAATAAATAGAATCCTGACTAGGGCTTGTATGTCTATTCGAAGGATTAGAAAAGGCAATTAAAAATTTGGGGTGACATGATGATCTAAATTTTATCTATATGAAGGGGGGCATATTTGTGGGTAAATATAAGACTAAAATTGGTGAAGTAAATCAAAAAGGTTGGTTCACCAAAATCCTATATTAACTAGGTGTTAGGTGGGTCACTCACAAATTGAGTGCATTTCGAATATAAAAGAGTTGTTCCTTCAATATCACTTTAGTGAATATATCTTCCACTTATTTTTGATATCAATATGTTCAATTAACACATTTTTGTAATATAAGATCACATATGAACTGATCACTTACCTTGATGTGTTTTTCCTTACTGTGTAAATTAGGATTGGTTGCAAAATTTATAGCAACAATGCTACCAAAAAATGTAGGACTTAATGACATAGAAACTCCATAATCATTTATCATCTATTGCATCCATAAAACCTTGCATATATTCTCCTTAAGTGGTTTGTGTCATGTTTTGTTTCTTGATCAATTAAGGAACTAAGAAAATTCCATCCAAGAAGCATGTTCCACTCATACTTTTCATGTCTAACTTGCACCATGTATAGTAAACATCAGTAAAACTATTCAAGGGGAACAACTTTTGAATGTGGATATCATAAACAAATGTTAATAGTAGAAACAAGATATAAAAAATGAATTTAACTACAATATAATGAGATTGTCTCAATTTTGATTGAAACATGTGCATATACCAACACTGCATGAATTTTTTGGCATAAAAGTAATATATAATAAGGATTTGGTAATACTATTCACAATATTGGATCATCTTTCTCACCATTTTCATATCTATCAAAGAGGTAGTGTCCAACGTTGGAGAATTCATATGCTTACGTTGTATTTTTTCAATATATTACACAATAATTCTTCTTGGTTAATGAAGATATTGTCTTTCCTTCACATTATTTGTGTGTTGAGTAAGAAATATGTCTCTCCCATCATGCTCATTTCAAACTCATTCTACATAAAATTACTAGCTCTCTACATAATATCTCATTATTAGATCCAAAAATGATGATAGCAACTTTAATTTGAATATAATAAAGATTGGAAATATGTATATAAATAAGAGTTGTACTCGACAATCTAATAGCACATTCATATTCCAATAGGAATTCTTCCAATCTTTCATATTAAGCTTGTGGAGCTTGTTTCAGGCCATAAAATGCTTTTTAAGCTTGTAAATGTATTTTTAATGATCATAATCTTCAAAACAAGAGGTTGGTTGGCATGAACTCCTCTTGGATGAAAACATTTAGGAACATCCTCTTTACATCCATTTGATATAACTTGATCTATATATGGATGAAAGGGATAGCAGTAATCCTATTGATATCAATCAATCCACATGAGCATAAGTTTTAGTGAAGTCTAAGCCCTCATGTTATTGTATCATTAGTGACAAATCTTGCTTTTTTGCATACTATCGGTTGTTCTAGGCCAGTTTGTTTTTTAAGTTATACCTTTTCACTACACTACTCTATCTTCTGGATTAGGTAAATACTAGATCCCATACATAATCTTTTATGAATAGGTTAAGATATTCTTGCAGACTACAAGATGATTGTTTGTAATTGTTTTTTCAATTGTCTCAGGATCAAATTGGATGCAAACACTAAATTACCCATATCATTTATGATGATATTTCATTTGATAGTAAGATAAATGTTTTTGAATCGATAAAATCCATAAAAAATCTACACACTAGATTGGGTTGACACCTTATTGAGAATAAGGATACAAAATATAACAAAGGTGCGATTGGAATAGGAAAATCAAATCTTCCTAGATCCCTAGTGATCACATAAAAACATAAAAAAAAATTATTAATTCCCTAAAAAAAGCATGTGCACTAGATGTTTTAAAGAAATGTTGACAACATGTACATAAACTATACCCTTAACCACCACTTGGACCACCCGTGACCTTCTTCATATACCAACCTAGCATTGGTATATGCTGCCCTCATTTTAAACCCCAAAAAAATATGTCAAGAGAAAGCCGCCACACTAGTTGGAGACTTAGGGGAAACTAAGGTATTGTCATCCTCCATAAAGGGAGGTAAGTTTTTCTTCACAAAACAAAAACTAAAAATATCGAAAAATAATGACGAGTAGGGCAAAATGACCCCAAAATGAAACAAAAAGGAACAAATAGAAAACTAAAAGAAGGGAGATGGGTAAGGGGGAAAGGATCCCTATTGAAACAAGTCAACTCTCATCTAGATCTAGGATCTAAGGAGAAACAATAGCTACAAAGCCTCATTGAATTTTGATAACAACAAGGCATATCTACCACAACATGTGCTTGTTGTGGAGGAAACACATCCTCCAAGTGAAGTAGGACAAATACAGCTATGGATTTGCATCATAGATCAACCTTCAACCACAAAATCTACATGAATGCTTAAATCCCCCATCTTCCATATGGTTTTTGTGTTAGCATGAAGGAGAGTGAAGAAGGAGTCCAGGGGGAGTAGAGATGAACATTTTATCCGTACCACCCTCTCCCACAAATTAGGAAAAATCTACCTCTTCAAGCCCTAGGGGGCAATCACTAAATCGTTACACCTCGAGTCCTGGAGATCTCTTTCATTTTTTATGATGTGGCCTTCACATTATCTATTGTGTTGCCTATGATTAAGTATTTGTAATGTCTTTTTGATATATCTAGAAGTGTATATTTATTTGTGGCATGCCCATATTTTTTACCTCGAATGTAAGAGACTCAATTGTTAGTTCACTGAGTGATATCTCTTTCACACTTGGTTATATGTCTCTTGAAATATCATTTTCTATCTATCTTGGTGAAGTAGGGTAAAAGTCATGAAATTTAATATGTTTTGATTCCTCAAACTTGTGGGAATCCTTGTAATAATCTCTATATGCCTTACTAAATAGAGAGTAGCCAAGAAAAAAATAATTTCTAGACTTAACATCTAATATATCTAAGTTATCACAAGTACTAAGAAATAAAAGGGAGTTTGAAGACTTGTAACAAATCAACTATAGGTTATAACCATTTCATAATTCATATTGAGCAAATTTGTATATAAGATGGATGTATATAAAATTCTAGACAAAACATGATTTGTTAATAGGTTTAACCCCTCAAATTGATATGGGAGTAAAGAATTCCAAGAAAATCGTATATGACACCTCTTGAAGATATCTACTCTTTCTTTCCACACTCCATTCTGTTGAGGCTTTGGTGGAGCCAAATAATTATGCTTGGTACTATTAGCATCGTAATAACTTTCAAACAAATCATTTGTGCACTCAACTCATGGTTACTTCTAATAGCTATGATATTGAAGGATCATTCTTTTCTACCGCCTTACATAACTTAAAAATCTAAAGAGTGTCACTCTAAGCTAGAATTTGTGCCATAGCTAAAAGGGTTGCTTGTCGTTAAAAGGTTAGATTCTAGGGATAATTTCCCTAGTGAATTTCTTGTGTTTGTGATGACACATTAAATTTTGAGGCCATTGTTGGGGATGGAAATAGAGTTAACTTTGAACCCAATTGCTTTGAATAATCAGGACTTTATTGATTTTTGAAATTCTCACTTATATTCTTGAATCTTCCATTATCTGACCTTTTTCTTAGGTGTTGACAGTATAGTGACACTCTAAAAGTGTTTACAATACACCATTTGTCTTCTATCCTGAGATTGACAGGACCTTCCACCATATTTGAGGAACCGATCAGAACAAGATGAATCAAGAGGAGGTAAAGTGGCAGATAGAGTAGGCTTTATCCACACAGAGAGAAGTTATAAAGACTAAATCAAAGATTGTCGCTTTCACAGAGTTAGAAGCATGAGATGTCTCTTGAAAAGAAGTTGAATGACGGAAACAACTCAAGGACTTTTCATTCCCCTTGACCGTTGATGCACTACACCCAGTTGTGTCCCCTGCTATTACTACCCCATAAATTGATATCCATACACATTGGATCACCATGCTTTAAGGAAGCACATTTGATGGGAGGATGGGTGAAAATTTTCAAGACCACCTCCAACATTTCACTTATTTATACGCCTTATTTAAGGTGTCAGGTGTCTCAAATGCACCCTCAAGTTGTAGCTTTTCAAATACTCTCTATCAGATCTATCAGCACCTGGTACAATGCCATTGAGAGCAATCACATCACCACATGGGAGCCTCTCTGGTCAATTTAAAAAATATACTACCGATGTCTGTCACCTATCAAATCCAAGGGTATATTACGCAAGTCGCCATGATACTAGAAGAAACTTTAGGTGAAGCTTCAGAGCAATTTAAATAATTCCTTCATAATTATCAACATCACAACATTCCCCTAGTATAATTAATTGAGATGTTCTATCAGGAGGTCAACAAGGATACCAAGACCTTTCTTGATACCTCATTCAGAGGTATCTTCATGTTTAAGAACTTTAATAGTGCATGGGAAGTTGTAATATGAAACATTGAGACCCAAGCCCAATCTAATACAGGGCAAGGGTCGCCAAGGCAGAAGATAGCTCTGAGATTAAATCTATTGACGAAAGCCTCAAAATGTTCACCTTGAAGCAAGATTGTCTAGAGTCCTCCATGAACACCTATGAAAGAAGAGGACAACTGCAATATATGCAATGACAAGTAAAATATGTAGATTATCTTTGTGAGATCTGCCAAGGTCATGATCACTACACTCAACAACACCAATTTATCTACAATAGTGCTAGAACAGACATCAGATGGAGGATCTCAACTCCATACACAATATATCAGGTCAAACCTATTACCATCTGACTCAAACTAGGATTCACCCCAGTTTCCAATATGGATACTTGGATGAAGTAGAGAATGTGGAGCAATAGAGACCTTCTCAATTCAATAATCAAAATAGTGGTCCTCTAGGGTTCTAGTACGATAGCTGATAGAACTATAGGAACCAAGGCAATTTTTAGGAACAACATTTCTGAAATCTAAATCAAGACCCTCAATTACAATAACTAGATGCCCCTCCCTCTAGTGAAAAGAGGTTCTATACTATAGAAAAAATCTCCAATCCATGATATCTATCACACAGGCTCATCAAAAAGGAAATCTTTGGAGACCCAAAAAAGTCAGCAGTCTCATCAAAAATCATTTTATTCCCAGTTAGCTCAATTGGCTTCACTCCTACACCTCTTGCATGAGTTTTTGTAGGGAACCCAGAAGTGAATCCAAATCACATAGAACAACTCAAGGCAGTGATGATTTTCTTTGGCTTCACCCCTCTGGAGAAGGTGATCCTTCCAACATCAAACCAGGAAGATAAAGATGAAGCAGTCGTTGTCCAAAATTTGGAAACATCTCAGCCAAAAACCCTCGCACCTCTTTTAGACATTCTCATATAAACCTCATGTGTCATACCAAGATCTCTTGAACCAAACTAAATTGGACACCAATTTCAATAAATTAAAAGATATCCTAAGAAGTTATATGTTAATCTCCCTTTACTCAATGCCATGACTAAAATACCTCAATTGACCAAATCATTCAATCTCATGCTCAATCAAAAATACAAAAATGAAGAATATGAAAAACTTAAATTGGAAAGGACGTTATCAGATTCTATATAGAGCAAGATTCCTTGTAAGTGCAAAAACCCTTGGTCTTTCAAAATTTCATGCTCCATAAGTGAGTCTACCTACCAAATTGGGTTGTCTAACCTTGGAGCCATCATTTCTGTCATAACACTTGGCCTATGCAGGAAGCTTGGCCTCACCAATGCTCGACCCTCCTGCATGACTATCGAGCTCACTAACTCGTCCCATGACTAAGCCATTTGACATCATTGAGGATGTATCGGTAAAATTTTGTAAATTCTACACCCCTTATGATTTTGTAATGTTGGACATCAAGGAAGACTGTCACTACCCCCTTATTTTTAGCAGGCCTTTCCTCACCATAGACAAGGCCTTAATAGATGTCAAAGTGGGACTTCTGACCCTTGGAGTAGTAAATCATTCATTTGATTTCCAATCACTTGGAGGCTTAATAAAATACATCAGACAAGAACAAGTTGACATCCTCAATTGCATCGATCAATTTACTTTGCTACAACGATAACTCTTTCTTATAGAAGCCTCTTCCATTCATAAGTGCCAGATATCATTAAAAGATGATCACGTCATGAAGAAGACTAAGAGTACACCTACCTACTCCTTACTAAAAGCAACACCCTCAACCATATAAGAGGAACCCCTCTCCCTTGAAGTTGTCCCTAAACAACACATCCCAAATATCCAAGAGCCATTCTTTCTACAAACATCATCCTTTCCGCAAACTCTAGTTGAGCCCCAAGTGGTCCTCACTCGGTTTTCCCCTCCCCCCAGCAGGTTCCAATCTATGAAAACCACCATACGCCTTATGAGTTGGCAATACCACATGCCTATCAAGAAGAACCAAATGGGAACATGGGTTGTCAATTTCCCATGTACCAACCTACAATCCAAACCCCATAGATTCTAGTTACCAACATGATGGGATGACCATCAATCCAATGAGCCTAACTCCTATTCCTCCTCAGCATTATCATATTGATTCATCTCAAATTCCTCATTCACAGCCATACACCAAGCAGTGTGAACCAATAAGGTAGGACTCTAATTGTTATATTTGGTATTCTGATGTATATTCATACATATATCACACCATCTGTGGCAGGATAAGTGAAATAAGTATCCAATCAAGAATAGGGGAATGGCTGAGAAGAACGCCTCTAGGACAATACAATCATCCCATAGAAGCTATAGTTGCCTCTCCTCCATGGTGGACCACACAATTGTCAGGCTTTCAACGTTAAACATGGCACTTGTTGGGAGTCAACCCAATGTATTTTTCCCCTCCATTCCATATTTAAGTTTTTCTTTGGACAAGAAAAACTATAATATTGGGGTGGAGGTGAGTGGTATATATTTATTCACCCACTCTATCATTCCTTTTTAGTATTTTCATTATGTTATGTAGTTTAGCTTTAAAATTTTCAAAATTTCCCTTTCTAGTCGGCCATTTCTGCATGTTAATCAAGAAACCCCCTGAATAATACAATATGTGATAAACTGTCCCTGTTAGAAATCATCTTGTCCCCTATCAATTCTAATGTCACTACTACTCGGAAAAGTTGGCAAGCCGTAATGCATAGATAGGAATCAAACACAATCTGCCCCTATTTAAAATTTGCAAATGGCTTGTAAAATTTCCTAATTTCTGCAAGTTATAGAAAGAATTGAATTGATGTCATCATACTCCCAATATGCTGAATTCCAAACACAAGATGCACAATCCCAACCTTTTTTAAACTTCTTCTACCATATTCTTATCTCTCCATTTCAAAAAACAAAAGAGAAATCAAAAAACAAATAAATGTGTCAAACTCCATTTTCAGAGTGGCATGTCCCATTCCCCCTCTATCATTTCTTCCCTCATAAATGTAATAGAGGCGTACCACCAAGAAAAGATGTCAAAGAGAACATAAAAATATGGTGAATGTAATCAGAACAAAAGAAATAAAAAGATCTCGAGTCAAAACGAGGAGAGATCGCCTCCTTCCATACCTCCCTTCACTTTTCTTTTATACCTAGGAGAATCTACATAACCCCAAACAATCAAATCCATGAACCCTTCTTGTGCGGAACTTGTAAGAATTTGTAGGAGTACATAAGGTAGAATGGATAGGAAATTTGTTTCTATGTTAGTCTTGAAACAAAAACAAGTTGTGCGAAATTTTGAGTAGGAAATTAGAAATATGTGTTCAGTGATTCTAGGATATTAGGATCTCTTGTCCATGCAAGGTGGTAAGGATTCAAGTAGTACTAGGCAATAGAGGAGGATTGGATGAGAGTATTATTTGGCACTATTTATGATTCAATGTTTCTCGAGGATGAACGGTGTTCAAGTTTGGGGTACTTGATAAATGCATATGTATCCATTTTATTTGCATCATTTAGATCATTTCTTAGAAGTTATTTGTTCACTATTCCCTAGTTTAGAGTTAATTGTCTCTTAGTCTAGATTTTCTTTATTTAATTCCAACTTTTACTTGATGAATTTGGAATTTTGTAGGAAAATGGCCCAATCACTCCAAATCCCAAAAGGCACAAGAATGAAAGGCTTGAATTCTCATTTTTAGCCTCCAAGTCAATTGACTGACTCACCTAGTCAGTCAAATCACATGCACAAGATTTTAGTTTCCTAGAACTCTGATCGATCGACTGGATCCCCGGTCAATCAATTTTCTAGTAAGACCCATTCAAACTTAGAATTTAGAAGGTTTATTACTCCAGATTAAACAACCTGGTCAAAGCAAACATTTAAATTTGACTGATTGAGTGGCATCCCAGTCAATCGAATTCCCATCAATACTCAGTCAAACTCTAAAATGATATGGCTCGTTATTTTAGTCAAACATGCCTTTCAGTCAAAGCAATCATTAACCTAGTCAGTGACTACATTCCTAGTCAATCGATCGACATCATAGATCAAGCTACTCAGTCATCCCCAATAGCCTTTTCTAGGGTTTTCACCATCATTTACACCCCTATAAGAGGAGGGAGATTCCAATCACAAAGACATCTTGTGTTTAGTGATTAAATGTTTTCAACCCATTTTGCACTCATTCTTTGGTTTGATTGATTATATTCTTGTAGGGTGACAAGACCCTTGATCCCAACAAGAATGAACCCATAATATCCTGACGAGACCCCTGATCGAGATTATGATTTTTTTACCTAGTTTATCTTGTCTTCTTTAACTTGTGGTGACGAGGTCCCTGGTGCATTTTTTCTAGGGTCACACACTAATCAACTGAATGGTGACTAGATGCAATCGTGAGAGGTTTTCACACACACTTGGGATCTTTCAAATTTATATATCCCTAACAGGTTACTCACATAAACTAACACATGTACCCACAAGCACACATGATCCTGTCATAGTATGGAGGGAGTCAAGTTAAGGGTCTAACCCAAGAGAGAAAAGGGGGCACTAGAGTTGAGTTAGTTTTGGGCTAGGTTCCTACTACGGAGTCTAGGGTTGAAGGGTTTGATGTTGTTTTGTTGATTACACTAATGGTGAACAAGTAAAGGAGAACAAACAAGAATCAAAACCTAAATTACCCTAGACAATTAATTCTAATGAGCAAGAAATGACAAGTCAAGCAATGAAAGGAGCAAACTATACTAAGGCAAGCAAGGGAAATATCTACAGTACACTAAGCTAGAAAACTAAGCATAAGAGAAATTAAAGACCTAAACTATCAAGAACAAAGTAAGAACAAGGCAATGAACTAACTATACAAGTAAAGATCTAACTAAGCTAACACTAGTTAAGCAAGAAGGAAATTAGGGTTTTAATGCAATTAATAGAAGTGTGGGTTGTTTGGGGGATGCACTTGTCAATTGGGTTGGGGTGATAACATGTAAACATTATTATTTCATTTAGATTACCAAACCAAACAACAACCTAGAGGCTAATGAATTGCCCTAAACTACTAACTAGCCATAGATAAGATAGGGTGTGTATAGGGGAACTAGTCCCTAACACCTCCTACCTACCCTTACGAGGCTCAAATGGGTTAGGTTTTAGGTGGAATTCAATTTGGGTCTAGTCAAGCCTAGGCTTCTAGGATAGGAAATCTTAGGGTAATTAGGGGTCGAGGGTAGTAATGTAGGGTGGAAGTGAGGTTAAGACCTCACATCACCCACATTCTACCTTGAGAAGCCTCCAAGTTAATTACACTAAGTGATCCTATGGCTACTTCTGTCTCTCACCTATGTGTAGGAGAATTGATTAACATGTAGGAAAGTGAACAGCTAACTAGGGATCCAATAATTGGACTTAGGAGCAATTCACAATAAGAGCCACATATAACCACTTTTCCTAGAATCTAGGTGATTTCAGGAACAAATCACAAAGAAATTTATGAAAAATGAGATAGAAGTATAAAATAATCATTAACAAATGAAATCATAATGTTTAGATATTATTTTTCCCCAACATGGTATCAAGGTAACATTTTGAGTCCCAAACAGTCCACCTAAGGAGCCTAGCTACTCATAGAACAAGAAAATATAAGAAGAAAGGAAGACGAATGAGTAGAGTGTAAATCCATGATGAGCTCAATGAATAATCCTCCTTCTCCACCTCCTAGTAGAATCAGCTCGAGAACAGCCCTCCTCCAAGGTGGAATGGCATGGGTGTATGGTGGAAGATGGCCAAAAACCCTAAAATATGTTTTTAGGGTGGAAGATAAAGGAATGGAGGTGGAATGAGATGGGAATGTATGGGATGCAAAATGGGGATGCTAGAGTGGTTGTAGGGTAGCTAACCTAGTGCCCCAACCGCCACCCAGCTATATATAGGTAGTGAGGAGCATTAGGTTAAGTGGGGTAGAATAGGGAATGCAACGCAAAAGTTGTGATAGGTTTGTATGTAGCATAGCCATGGTGGGATGGGGTCAACATGCCTATGGTGGATGAGAACGGTTGAGGTGAAAATGGGTTTTGGTTTAGGGGATTTTGGGGTTTTGGGGCTTCTAGTGGCATGGTCATGGTGGTTACCACAGTCATGGTGAGGCACTTGTAGCATGTTTGCGGCGGTCACCATGGTCGTGGTGGCTTGAGGAAGTGTTGCCCTTGGTGGTGAGAATGGGCATTTTGACTTGTCGGCAACACGGTCGTAATGTGTTGCATGGTCGTTCTTTGGCATGTTAGAACGGTCATGTTGTGTGGCATGGTCATGTTGCTAACTTTGATCCTTCATTGCTTGACTCTGTGGATTTGCTTGGGCTAGTACGGACATTCTGTAACACCACAGTCGTGTTGGTCTTTTTTACAACACTTGACTCTTGTACTTTGAATTTCCTTGGACCTCTTTGCTTCAATTGACCCTTGGCCACTAGGGGTAGGTTGAGGGATCCTTGGACTTCACTTTGGGTCTTGATTCAGCCCTATTTTAGGGCTTCATCTTGTGGAAATTTGCATTTCAATCACATATATACCTATTATATTACATGTTTATTTCCCTTAATATGCATATTTGTGTAAAATACACTTATGGACATTATTTGCATGTTTTTTAGGTACTTGGACCACACTTGGATGGACGAGAGATGGAGGGGCCCAAAGAAGGCCCCAGAGCTCCCCCAACCTACCCCTAGTGGCCAAGAGTCAAGCTTAAGCAAAGAAGTCCATGGATAATGAAGTTTGAAGCTCAAAGTGCAAGTAAATCCCCCAGCATGGTTGTGGTAACACAGAACGGTCGTACAGAAAATGAAGAACTCACAGGAAAAATCTCAATTTTGAAGCAGCTGCAGAGCATACTCTACCACGGCCGTGCCACACAGCACGGCCGTGCTGCGACCACCCACCATGGTCATGCCACGTACCACGGCCGTGCTACCAGATCCCACCACGCCCGTGCTACGCAGCACGGCCGTGGTGACCACCACGGCCGTGGCCTTTTCAGCCCAAATTTTACCACCAACCTGATATTTAGCCATTTTAATTCCCATGATCGTGCCCATACACCACGGCTGTGGCATACCCTACCCACCACGACCGTGCTACTCACAAAACTCACCTAGTTTTCACTATTTTGCCTATTTTGCCCCTACTTGACCTAGTGCTTCCTCCCCACACCTATATATACCTAGGTGGTAGCTGGGGCACGAGGCTAGCTACCTTCCACCACCTCCTAGCTCCCCATTTTCATCCCTTAGCCATCCCACACCATTTTCACCTCCATTCCACTCCATTTCACCATTTCCACCACCAAATCACTACTTTAGACTAGTTCCTACCCATAATCTCCTTCATTCTTCACCCTTGCACCCTGGAGGAGGGAGGAGGACGACCTGCAGCTACTGGAGAGGGGGATTTCAGCCACTACTTCGAGCTCCATGGCCACCTCTATCTCTTTATTCTCTCTTTTTGTATTTTCCATTTCTATGAGTAGCTAGGCCCCTGTGGGTGGGCTGTTTGGGGGAAATTATGTTACTTTGATACCATGTTGGGGGGAAATGACATGTAAACATTGTAATTCCATTTGTTGATGATTATATTCTATTTTCATCTCATTCTCCATGAATTGCTTGTTGGTTTGTGTGTGAAATCACCTAGGAATTTAGGCAAATTGGTTATATGTGTGAATTTTGGGATTTTCCCCTAGGTCCAATTATTGGATCCCTAGGTTGCCTCCCATCTTCCTACATCCTAATCAACCTTCCTAAACCTATGTGAGAGATCGAAGTAGCTAGATTAGATAATTCTAGTGCAATTAGAATGGAGCCTTCTCAAGGCTAGAATGTGGGGGAATTGGGGTCCAAAAACCTAATCTCACCTCCCCATTACTACCCTCAGCCCCTAATTGACCTAGGAATGCCTAATCTAGAAACCTAGATTTGATTAGACTCTAATTAAATTGTACCTAATCCCTAACCCAATTTAGCCTCGTAAGGGTAGTAGGGGTGTTAGGGACTAGTTCCCCTATACACAACCTAGCATATCCATGGACAATTAGTAGCTTAGGTTAATTCATTAGACTCTAACTTGTTGTTTGGTTTGGATAATCTAAATGGAATCATAATGTTCATATGTCACCCCCAACTTAAGTGATAAGTTCATACCCCTAAACAGCCCACACATCTCTTTACTGCTTGAAACCCTAGCTTTGTGCTTGCTTAGCTTAATTAGTTCTTTCCTTACTTAGTTAGCTTCTTGCTTTGCTCTTGTCTTGTTCATGCTAGTGTAGCTCTTTAATTGCTTTTTTACTTCTCTCTTGATTGTCCTAGTGTAACTTTCCTTTTCATACCTGGATTAGTCTTTCCTTGCTTTCTTAGTCTTAATCTAACCTAGGGTTAACATAGATTTCATTCTCACCTTTAATTGCTTGCTTGTTCATAATAGTTTAACAATCAAAACAACCTTTAAACCCTTAACCCTAGTCTCCGTAGTAGGAACCTAGCCAAACTAACCTAGCTCTAGCACCCCCTCTTTTCCCTATGGATCGACCCTGTATTTGCCACCTTCCTATACTATGACACGACCATGTGCGCTTGTGGGTGTAGTGTTTTAGTGTGAGTAGGTGTTAAGTTAGGTTTATATATTTTGAAAGCAAATTCCCATCACGTGTGTTCCGACCTCATGGGGCGCATCTAGTCGGGTCAAATCGGCTAGTGTGTTGCACCTCTAGCGGGAGCGCACCAAGCTTTCTGGCGCCATTGCTGGGGATTAGAGGCGCTTGGCCTAGCTAGTTAGTTTTTCTTTGACTTTTCCTACTGCCCTCATCATTGCTATTCTTTATTCATTTTTCTTTGCATTCTTTGTGTATATTGGTTTACTAACTTACTTTCTTTTGTTTGGTTGTGCTTTGTGCATGTGACAAGCCATTCGGGAGGAAATAAGATGGGAGACCAAAATGCACCTCACAAGCCGCTTCAAGACTACTTCATGCCTAGCAACTACAAATTGCCAATTGCTAGAAGGGTTGATCCAATGCCAGGGGAGCAATTCTCTATTCCTCTAGGTCTTCTTGGGCTCCTTCCCATCTTCTATGGCTCAGAGAGTGAGAACCCCTACAAGCACTTGGACTCCTTTCTTGAAGTATGTTCCACCTTCATGACGTCGACGGCTAGTGATGATATAATTCGGTTGATCTTGTTCTCTTTCTCCCTCAAAGATAGAGATAAAGACTGGTATGACTCAAGAAACAATGAAGAATGCTTTCTTGAGACAATTCTACTCTATAGCAAGGTTGACACAAATGCGGCTTTTCGTGACAAGTTTTAACCAAATGGGCAATGAGCAGTTTCATAATGCATGGGAGAGATTTAAGAAGCTTTTGAGAGAGTGCCCGCACCATGAGATCCCTTTGTGGCAGCTAGTTCAATCATTCTACTCTGGTTTGTCTCTAAAGGACCAAGACAAAGTGGACTCTTCTTATGGAGGAGTTTTCATGGCTAGGCCACCTGAGGAGATATGGCCTTTGTTTGAGCAGTTCGCTGAAGGATCAAGAATTCGAGCTTCTAGCATGATGAATGAAAGAGGGTATGCCTTTGGTGTGACACCCCCTACTCATGATGACTCAAGCCCACACATGATGAAGATTCTTGGTGACATGGTGAGCCTCATGAAGAACTAGGTGACAAATGTTCCTTGCCACCCGGTCAATTCTATTGAGTTCTATGGGGAAGAAAAGAAGACACCTCACTCCTATAGCTACCAGGAACCATAAAGTCCCACATACAGCTCAAGGTTTGAGGAAGAGGTTCTTTCTAGATTGAAAGTGTTTGATGATGTTCAAAGAGATGTTGCAAGGTTATAAGAGAGAATAGAGCAGCTATCTTCCATAATTGCTCTCCAAGAAGAAAAAGTGTCTTCAAGACCCATCGTGAGCCACCATGAAGCAAGTGGACCCATGCCCTCTTCACAAGTTTTCTACAGTCCACCCCCCATGCAAGTGCATCCCATTCACTCCTTCCAAGGCTATCTCCAGCCTTACACTCCTCCACCACCTTCACCACCTCAATATTCCCAAAACTTCACTTTCCAACCCCAACTCTCTCCCCCCCTCAATTCTCTTCTCCACCTCAATTTCAACCCCAAGTGTCACCCCCACCTCCTCCACAGCCACAACATGCTCCCTCTCCCCATCATGAGCAAGGTAGTGTTGTGACAGTTCTAAGGAGTGGGAAAACACTTGAGCAGCCTGCAAGTCAAAGAAAGACTGACCAAGCAAAGCAGAAGTAGTCAAGTGGTGATGTTGTGATTGATATTGTCGAAGATGATCATTTGCCACCCCATGTTGATATTGGGGGTCCTAGTACTCCACCTCATGCTACACCATAGGAAGATCGTGTTGAGTCAAGTGGGCCAATAGCTAGTGAGCCACCATTTCCCGAAGCACTAGATGAGCCCCCGACAGTGAAAAGAAGACAAAAGCATAATATGGACATTCTTGAGGTCTTCCGACAAGTGAAGGTCAACATTCCTCTCTTGGATGCAATCAAGAAAATTCCATCATGTTCCAAGTGTCTCAAAGACCTATGCACTGTGAAAAGAAGGTCAATAGGGAGGATTCCAAAGAAGGTGAGATTGACTGAACAAGTGAGCTCCATCATACAACACTCACTTCTCATGAAGAGAAAGGACCCAGGAGCCCCACTCATACCTAGTTACATAGGGGGACATCACATAGATAGGTCCTTGATTTGGGATCTAGTGTGAATTTGATGCCATATCATGTCTATGTTGAGCTGGGCTTAGGCAAGTTGAAGCTGGCACATTGCACTCTCCAGTTGGCAGATAGATCCATAAAAGTTCCTAGAGGTAGAGTGGATGATATCTTGGTGATGATAGACAAAGAAAAAGGCACGGTGTTCCCGACAGATTTCATTGTACTTGATATGGAGCCAGAGGATAGGAAGATTCCCATCATCTTGGGGAGGTCGTTCTTATCTACAGCTGATGTTGACATTCATGTACGCAGTGGCACTATGATAGTCTCATTTATGGACATGAAGATCAACATCAACATGTACAAGACCCCAACCCGGTGAGTCCGAGATAGGGATATTGGACATGATCACTTCACAAGTCCAAATAGGCATTTGAGAGGACACCAAGGTGAAGAAATTGGTGATGATTATTGTGATGAAAGGGATGAGGAACCAAGGTTGAGTGCAAATGAAGGATGCATGTTTTGCAAGAATGGACACTTGAGAATTTCAAATGGGTGAATTTTGAAGAATCATCAAGAAGCCCAGCTGAAGGCAAGAAACTCAGTGCTTATGGGAGGCAACCCACCTAGGTTTGGGAATTTTTGACCCAACCATTTGTGATACTTTTTCTTTGTTTTTACACTTTCCAAGAAAACACACACACTTGTATTTGATAGTTTTTGTGTAGTTTTGAGATGTGCAGGTGATAACAGGGTGAAATGAAGGAAATTTGAGTACAAGTGAGAGAAGGATTCCAATAAAAGTCACTTTGGGTCAAGTTTTTGAGTGTTTGATGTTCCTCATTTTGAGAATAGTAGCTACAGTGACCACCACGGCCATGGCACATCAATACGGTCGTGGTCATTTGCATGAAAAACACACCAAGTCCCTAGATTCAAAAGCAAACTTGAGAAAAGCTGCCAAAGGACTGCACCACGGCCGTGCCAGGCAGCACGACCGTGCAACTTGAAGCCACCACGGTCGTGCTACACAGCACGGCCGTGCTGTAGACCAATTTCAACCAATGAATGTAGATTAGTGTGGCAGCTACTATGCATATCCTCCACCACAGGGAGGAACACCGCCAGAGCCTCAAGAGAGCCATGATCGTCTACCCTATCATCCTAAACTCTAGGATCATGTTGAGGACATCATGATTCAAAAGTTTGGGGTGGTAGGGCAGGTATGCCCTAGTTTTACTTTGCATTTCTCTTGCCACATCCACTTTTGTTTTCTTGTTTTTTCTATCTACCTTAGTCATCTTTACTCCTTTGCATACCTGCATGCCATGTCATTTTCTTTCTTGTCATTTTTATGTAATTTTCAAAAAATTTGCCCTTTTTGCCATGCATTGCATATCATGTAGATTTTTGGTAATTTTTGCATGTTTTAGCTAGGATCTACTTGTTTACTGCTTTAAGTTCAATAATTTAGGCTTAGATGTGATTGGAGGCAACTTGGCACAGTTTTGGCCAGTTTTGCCCAAATTTGAGATTTCTTGCCTAAAAAGTGTGTTTTGACCCAATCTCTACTATTTTGAGTGAAAATGATGACCTTTGACTAGTGCAAATGAAATGTCATGCTTTATTGCTAAGTGGTATCAATGTTTGACTTTTTACATGTGCATCACCTCTCTCATGATTGTGATAGATTTGGCTGAATTGTGAACTTGAGCAAGCTTTGAACGCTTAGTGTTTGTGGAATCATTTGTTTGATATATCAATTTCATCTTGTTCATTCATGTGGTGTGCATCTAGGATGAAGTATTGGATTAACTTTCATGCAGGATGTCTTATGTGGAAAATCATACCAATGACCCCTCTTTGACCTGACTATTCTTCCACCATCTTCATACCCCTCCGCCTCATAAAAAGATGCCCTAGTGCACATAATCAGCCTTGGCCACCTCCAAAAGTTTGGGATGGCCATATCTTTATCTCCCCGCTTCACTCTATCCACCATATGCCCTATCTACACCAAGGGAAAGAAAGAAAAGAAAAGAAAAAGAAAAGCAAAAACAAAATAAAAAGGATGCTCCTATTTAAGAGCATTCAAATAAAGAAAATATGAGTGTGTAAAAACACTCCAAAAATCTTACTGCAACCCTTTCTTCCACTTTCATACCCATTGAGCTAGGAAACATCAAACTTAGCTCATTTTGCCCTTTTCTGCAGCCACGTGGGTCTTTTGGTGTGATTTGAAATATAAGATTGAACGCATGAATGTGAAACAACACTCCTAGTCATTCTTGATTAACGCCACCATGAAACGGTTTACCCGGAACTTTATGGAAGAAATATGGATAACTTGTATATTTCATGCGCTATATTTGAAGTTCACATGCTTTGTGCTATTTTCATGATCGGATTGTGAAAGTAGGAGAGGAGTGAGGTGAAATGCATGCACTAAGTCATCTTTGATCCCATTCAGCAATAATCATCTTTTACTTTGCATATGTCATTTCTTATTTGTGGAAGATTTGTAGAGAGATTGAGTTGGAGCATACTTGAGGACAAGTATGTCTCAAGTTTGGGGTGGTGATTCAGCCCTATTTTAGAGCTTCATCTTGTGGCATTTTACATTTCAATCACATCTATACCTATTAGATTACATGTTTATTTTCCTTAATATGCATATTTGTGTAAAATGCACTTATGGACATTATTTGCATGTTTTTCATGTACTTGGACCACACTTGGATGGACGAGAGAGATGGAGGGGCCCAAAGAAGGCCCCATAGATCCCACAACCTACCCCTAGTGGCCAAGATTCAATATTAAGCAAAGAAGTCCATGGATAATGAAGTTTGAAGCTCAAAGTGCAGGTAAAGCCCCCAGCACGGCCGTGGTAACACAGAACGGTCGTGCTGCAAATGAAGAAATCACAAGAAAAATCTCAATTTTAAAGCAGTTGCAGAGCATACTCTACCACGGCCGTACCATGCAGCATGGTCGTGTTGCGGCCACCCACCATGGTCGTGCTACAATCACCCACCACAGTCGTGCCACGCAGTACGGCCGTGCTACCATCTCCCACCACGGTCGTGCCACGCAGCACGGCCGAGCTACCAGATCCCACCACTACTTGACCTAGTTCTTCCTCCCCACACCTATATATACCTAGGTGGCGGATGGGGCACGAGTCTAGCTACCTTCCACCACCTCCTAGCTCCCCCATTTTCACCCCTTAGCCATCCCACACCATTTTCACCTCCATTCCACTCCATTTCACCATTTCCACCACCAAATCACTAGTCTAGACTAGTTCCTACCCATAATCCCTTTCATTCTTCACCCTTGCACCCTGGAGGAGGGAGGAGGATGACATGTAGCTTCTGGAGAGGGGGATTTCATCCACTACTTCGAGCTCCATGGTCACCTCTATCTCTTTATTCTCTCTTTTTGTATTTTCCATTTCTATCGTCCCTGTGGGTGGACTGTTTGGGGGAAATTATGTTACTCTGATACCATGTTGGGGGAAAATGACATGTAATATTGTAATTCCATTTGTTAATGATTATATTCTATTTGCATCTCATTCTCCATGAATTGCTTTTTGGTTTGTGTGTGAAATCACCTAGGAATTTAGGCAAATTGGTTATATGTGTGAATTTTGGGATTTTGCCCCTAGGTCCAATTCTTGGATCCCTAGGTTGCCTCCCATCTTCCTACATCCTAATCAACCTCCCTAAACCTATGTGAGAGATCTAAGTAGCTAGATTAGATAATTATAGTGCAATTAGCATGGAGACTTCTCAAGGCTAGAATGTGGGGGAATTGGGGTCCAAAACCCTAATCTCACCTCCCCATTACTACCCTCAGCCCCTAATTGCCCTAGGAATGCCTAATCTAGAAACCTAGACTTGATTAGACTCTAATTGAATTGTACCTAATCCCTAACCCAATTGAGCCTCGTAAGGGTAGTAGGGGTGTTAGGGACTAGTTCCCCTATGCACAACCTAGCATATCCATGGCCAGTTAGTAGCTTAGGTTAATTCATTAGACTCTAACTTGTTGTTTGGTTTGGATAATCTAAATGGAATCATAATGTTCATATGTCACCCCCCAACTTAAGTGATAAGTTCATACCCCTAAACAGCCCACACATCTCTTTACTGCTTGAAACCCTAGTTTTGTGCTTGCTTAGCTTAATTAGTTCTTTCCTTGCTTAGTTAGCTTCTTGATTTGCTCTTGTCTTGTTCATGCTAGTGTAGCTCTTTAATTGCTCTTTTACTTCTCTCTTGCTTGTCCTACTGTAACTTGCATTTTCATACCTGGCTTAGTCTTTCCTTGCTTGCTTAGTCTCAATCTAACCTAGGGTTAACATAGATTTCATTCTCACCTTTAATTGCTTGCTTGTTCATAATAGTTTAACAATCAAAACAACCTTTAAACCCTTAACCCTAGTCTCCACAGTAGGAACCTAGCCAAACTAACCTAGCTCTAGCGCCCCCTCTTTTTCCCTGTGGATCGACCCTGTACTTGCCACCTTCCTATACTACGACACGACCCTGTGTGCTTGCGGGTGTAGTGTTTTAGTGTGAGTAGGTGTTAAGTTAGGTTTATAAATTTCAAAAGAAAATTCCCATCACGTGTGTTCCGACCTCGTGGGGCGCATCTAGTCGGGTCAAATCGGCTAGTGTGTTTCACCTCTAGCAGAAGCGCACCAGGTCTCTCTAAGGGTAGAGAAACCCTAGGACCTCTCTCTCTCTCTCTGTCATTCATCCAAGAATGGTCCAAGTACCTGAAAAACATACAAAGAACGTCTATAAGTGCATTTGATGATAAAAACACATATTGAGGGAAATAACATAAGATTATCAGGTTTAGATATGATTGAAGTGCAACAAGACACAAGATGAAACCCTAAAATAGGGTTGTGTCAGTCTCTGATTTGTAAGTTCGAACACCAGAATAGAAATCACATATTCTTGATGAGACCTCTAAAGAATTTTTTTGGACTATTCAGTGAGGATCCTCAAATGCCAAGACTCTAGGTTTGGGAAAAAAATCAACCCTTGTGAGAATTGTGCTCCGAAAGGAAACAAATTTGCATGGTCCTAATTTAATCATTAAAGTAAAGGAGTTGAATCAATTAAGGAAAATGTGGTCTATAGTGGTGATCCCCCGAACCTCTAGTATCTCTTATCTTTAATCAATCTAAAACCCAATCAACTAGTTTTATTTCTGCACTTTTGATTCATGCTTCAGTTTTAGTCAACTTCTCTTAAACTATATCTTAAATATTATTTATTCAATTGGTTCGATTTAATATCCTAAAAAATTTGTTCCTTGGGACATATACATTTCTATACTCAAATCACCTCACTTGTACAAGTGGGTTGCTTGTTGTTAAAAGCTTGAACTATTGGGATACTTTCCCTAGTGTATTTGTTGTGTTCAGAACGACACATTATCCTCCTCCTCTATAATAACTCTTTCCTATCTTTCATCTTTAGTGTGTGACAACATTACCTCTGGTAACATAGTTATGCACTTATAGACTTTCCTATATGGTATTGATTTTGCAGTTGTGATAACAATTATTATCATAATATATAAGGACTAATTATATAAAGGTGTTAGCAGATCCAAATCCAAAGTCATATGCTTACAAAGCCAAAGTCGTGGGCTTATTTTGGGTACCTCCAATATTTTTGAAGCTTTTTCAAACACTGTTGAGGTCCTGAGATGTATTAATCCAAGTATGCACTACGCAGAAGTCCTTGAGGTGCACATTTCTAATCTATGTAAAAAGAGTGGAACAATATTGACATAGCTAATGGAAAATCTATAGTTTTCTCTCTCATGGTCTAGGGGCTCAACAACTATGCAAACAATGTTGTGACTTGCCTATCCACAAAGTTGATGCAGGGCGAGGTAAAATATGTCTTTTTTAACTATATTTTTCTGATTTATCCTTCCTTGGTATATTCTCAGCAACGTATATGGATGGATATGGCTCTACTTTGATGACAATATTGACAATATCTATCATGCACTAAACATAAATGATACCATTTTCATAAATATTAACATCATTCCTTTATACTTTTGTTATTTTTCCTTTGGTTGTTTCCCTCCTATCCTTCCAGGACTATTTTGGATTTTTTCTAGTTAGACGGTCAATACTACATTCAAATCATTGATGAACAAGGTCCATTAGTTATGTTTATCATCAATCACGAGATGTTAAGCACATGTTTAATTTAATAGCAATGTAGCTGGAGCAGTTTGACAAGAGTTTCAACCCACTAGTTTAGGATCACAGCACAATCTATTTACAGTTCGCACGGTTGCTACACTATATGGTTTGTTTGTCAATATAATGATTTTTGAGTTTTAGCAATGTTTTTGTATCTAAGTTTTATAGGAGCAAACTAGGAGTGCCCAAGAGAAAATGGGTCATTCTTGATCATAAATGGATTATCTATATAATTATGTTTGGTTTTTAATCTTAAAGTTGAAATGTATCTACATTACACAATTAGTATTTGTAGTTTGAATGTAACATTCTTTAAAAATAGGCATGCTTTCAATTAGATGATTTCTAGGACCTCACCCACTTGTGCACACTGAATATATTATTATATTGTTGATTGTGTACTAAATTAAACACAAAAGATTCGAATTTATAATGTTGTGGTTCAGCTACTCATTGTGATTCATGATGTTGCAATAAATTATGATTTAATTTGATTTTATATCCATATTATGGATGTGCATTAATTCTTTTTCTCATTCATTTATAAGATTTTTTTAATCATACATCATTGATGTAACATCATTATCATGGTTGAGAACAACCTTGGAGAGTTCTTTTTTATATATAGCAAGATTTATATATCACTTGTAATCTCTGATACTTGATGAGAAAATTAGCTTAACAAGCTAAGAGGGATATATTTATGGCACACAAGAGTATGGTGAAGATTTTATCTTTCTTTCTCATCGGAGCGTGATATATACCAAGGCGTTTAATGATTCCAAGAATTATGTTCAAGCTGTTAGAATAAATCCTAAGATATTAATGCAACTAGTAGTTTTGAATACACTGTAATTTATATAGAAGAATTGCTTGATCTTTTATGGGATTTGGTGTCTGGACTCTAACCCCCATTCATCCATATTTTAATGTAGGGGTAAAGGGTTATGTACTCCCAATAGTATATTGATAATCTTTCATCTATGAATAAAAAGAGATAGTTCAATACTAATGTTGGTAATGTATGCAATGGTTTTTTTGTTACTTTTAATGGAAAATCATGGATCTTTTGTTGGGATAGCCCATATAAAGGAATTATGCTTTTAAATTAAAGAGTTATGCCTTAAAGTTATATTGTTATGGGCTTGTCCAATATGTAATCTAGATTAGTGGGCCTATATATTTGAAGTTCATGGACTTCTATATTTGAAGTCATGGTCCTCTATATTGGAAGGTTGTGGGCTTCAACATCTACATTAAAGGAAATGGGACATAAATTCTCATTTTTGAAGTTATATGTTAGGGATATGCAACTTTTTTGCTCAAGGTAGGCCTTGACTAACATATTTCTCACTAAGTCTTTACTCATGAAATTTTTACTCGGGGATTAGCCTTTGCCGACATGTTATGCTCAAGGATTGATAGCTATTGGTTATGGATTCGGCCCAAACCCTTGGCCAATTTTATTGTAGTGTCTTTTCTTCTTTTTTAATCAATCCTTATTCTAAGATGTCTTTACTTTCTTCTTTAATCATGAAGACTCACTCTTGTAGTGTTAAATAATGCCACATTCATAGGACATGATCTTTTTAGTGCATGTATTTGAGGATAAACCTTTCTTGAAGCACAATCTCTTTCAAAAATGGGATTCCTCTTCATTTGTAGACAAGTACCCTCCCCGTGAAGATAGATTTTCTTCTCAAAAGGGTGCATATTTATTTTGCTTTCTGTTGCAGTTTTCTTCCATATATCGGGATGACAATTCCGCCTCATAGGTTTCTAGGTTTTCACTAAGATCTTCAATATGGAGTGTTTAAATACGTGTTGATTCTTTACTAGTTGTGACTTTATTCTCATACTTGTCGGTGAGCTAGAAAAGAATATTTACAACTTGTTCCTTCATCAATGTATCTTTTTTAGAGCATTTATACCTGAATAATTTAGAAAGTTGAGCTTACATAGCACTTACCTTCTCTTCCTCACCCATAAAAAATAGTTCTAGTTTATGTTGAAACGTGTTAATTTTGGTTTCCTTCACTGGAACTGTTATGTTGTGAGTTATAGAGAGAACTCTTCAGATCTCATAAGCTATTTTACACCATGATGATTGAGTAAATGTTGATGTAGAGATGGTGAAATATAACATCAAACTATTGTTGCATTTAAATTAGCTTTCTTGAAATCCTATGGATTGATATCATCGCTTAGAAGGACATATGTATAGATTATGGCTTTGCATATATTTTAAGATACTTCTTATAAGTTCTAGAAAATAATATGGAGGTTAATTATATGATTCTATAGATAAAATCATACTCTTTTATATAAGATAGGAGACTAGTACAAGGCGTGGATGAAACTATAATGGGCCAAATACACTTGGACCCATTTACATAATAAAAATAATAACTAATAATGATAACACTTTGCCCCAAGTTAGAGCTGAAAACTACTAGAGGGGGGTGAATAGAGTTTTATAAATAATTTAACAATTATTGAACTCAAACAACCACAATGAAGATATTGGACAAGGAGACACAGGGTTTAGAGTGGTTCCAACTATAGCAAATACTATAGCCGTCAATCCACTACCCAGTTGCTTACCCAACCGGGATTTGAAAAGAAATTTATTTTATTACCTCGCAAGGACTTTTACATAAAATACAATTTCTTTTCCCAAACCCTTCAAGCAGCCTTCACCAAGAAGTAATCGCCCAACCTTGAAGCAGCCTTCCCTTGAAGTAGATGCACCAACTCCCGTTGCACCAGCCTTCTGAAGTAGCTTCCCTTGCGATAGCCTTCTTGAAGTAGCTTGAAGTCCCCTTCTCCACCTGAGAAGTCAATCCTCTCCAATCCGCAGCCTCCAATCCTAGGAGTAGCAAGGAGAGTACAAATAATAAAAAGGAACAAGAAAGGAAAAGGAAATTACAACTTATCCTTTAAGCCCAAGGCTTGATATGCCTAGATCAAGTGTATAGATCTCCTAGCCAAGTGTGTGAACTTGTGATTACTGTGGGTAGGAGAATCTATCCTATAGGACACGAGATTGAGCTAAGGAGAATGTAGACTAATGATCACAGTGCTCAAATTACTTGCAACAGATTGCTCAAGTATGCTCAAGTGTATTCTCAAGTGTAACAAGTGAATTCTAGTGTCCTATGGCTTGTCCTATTTATAGGAATGGCCTAAGTATGCTTAAGGACGTTCTAGACAACTTCTAGGGGTTTCTAAGTGCTTAACTAGCCGTTAGGTACAAAGTTGTTGCTTTAACAACGGCTAATTAATTTATTCTGCAGTTGCTGTCAGAGACCATCTCGGTCGACAGATGGTCGACCAAGACACCTACTCGGTCGAACTTTTGTCGACCGACAGGCTCTCTGGAACAAGTGATTTGCAACGTCTTTCTTCAACTACCAACTAACTTGTCTGTTGTGTCTAACGGCTACTTTGGATCTTTCTCGGTCGAGAAGATTGTCGACCGAGAGTGTCTCGGTCGAGGAGTTTGTCGACCGAGAATGATCCTATTTCAAGATTTCAATTTAGGCATTAATTATATGTGAGAGTGTGCATAAATGATCCTATTTAAATGGGATGACATGTCTAACTATGGTGTTTGGCTAGGGAAAATCTAACGCTTGATTTACATGCAATTCTAAGTACTTGTACATTATATATTTGTACAAGTTTTTACAATAATGATTACATTGCATGAAAATATAAACATTTTAGCTTGTGGATTTTCCCTAGTTGCTTTGCCATCCATCTTAGTCTTGCACACTCAAGTAGCTCGTTAGATTAATAAGAATGAAATGTTTGTCATCATCGAAACAAAGGGATTTATCATAATATCCAATTTATCCAACAATCTCCCCCTTTTTGAAGATGACAAACATTTCCTAAATATGAAATAAGGAAATATAAAGCATGTGAGTTTCATACCTGAAAATTACCTTTTGTAGCCATTTATGTTTTGCAAGTGAGTGATGGCCAAGATGTTATGAAACTCATTTATATTTTTGATTTTTATATTCTTTCTCCCCCTTTGTCATTTCAAAAAGATATCCAAGTTGAATATTTTATTTTTCTTCTCCCCCTTAATTTTATATTATGCTCCCCCTTAAATAGATATCCTATTAGGAACATGGATTTTTGTCTAATTTATCCACAATTTGTTTCTCAATCATTTGCAAAGGATGTTAAGCCTTGAAATGATATGAGATTCCCTTAAGCTTATGATGAATGTATATTTATTTCTCATTTATCAAAGGATGTTAAGCCCTAAATTAAATGAGAATCCTCTAATCTTAGAGTACATAAAAATGTCTCCATCCAAATGCAAGGGATGTTAAGCCCTGTTTTGGGTAGAGAGTTCCTTCAAGTACAAGATACCATTTTCAATAAATTCATAAAATTCTTTATAATCAATGAAAATTTCCAGCTACACATGGTGGTTACAATGTTTTTGTAAGCTTCTTCAATCAAATGGTCAAAGTTGTTTTTGATGATCTCCCCCTTAGATATCCCAAATAAAGACTTAAATGCTTTGCAATATGTTTGAAGAGTGTCCATATGCATAAAAGAATACTCTGTTTCACAAATGATGTTCAACATGCATCCTTGGTTTAAAATTATTTGATGAGCAAACATTTGCAGCAGAATTATTTCAGACTTGACAACAGAGACCTGCTCGGTCGACGATTTCTCGACCGACAGTGTTCTCGGTCGAACAGGTCTCGACCGAGACTGTTTCTGTGTCAACGATTGTTGTTAATTCTAACCACAAGTTCTTTATTTGTTACTCCCCTTAATTTGTATGCTTTACAATAATAATCTTTATAATCCATTTATTTACAAGATGTCTCATATGCAAAAAGATATCCATCCAAGTCAAAAGGATAACCAATTTCATTAAGAAATATGAAAAGATAGACACATCATACAGAAGTGATCCATAACAATCATTCAAAGCAAGTCATTACAACTAATATTACTCCAACACTCACTGAAAAGATTTAAGAATTACATCAACGTCAGGATCTTTCCCAATAAATGGCTCAGCTCCATAGTATTGGACCAAGGTTTGCCAATCTAGAGCTCTCGTCTTGGTTAAAGCATATGCTTCCAAGAATGTAGGAACTCGGTCAAATCGGAAATGAGCAACAATATCTTGCAATTGCATAGATGAAAATTGAGTATGCGTTAGATCCATGGATGGTGGAGGTGGAGTTTGATAGTAGTTGTACGAAGGATTGTATGGATTGAGCATGCCTGGATTTAAAGAATATGGATATTCATCAGTTTGGTTTGGGGAAAGGGTTTGCATTCTTTGGTTTAAATATGTCATGGCATGATGATTGTAGTCTAATTGTCTACTAAGGTGATATTGGGAGCCAGCAATATAAGTAAGAGTATTTTGAATGGGGTCATGTGGTAGGGTAGTAGGAGGAGGTGGTGGTATGTCTTGATGAGATGTTTCTCCTTCTACTCTAGCCCTTTTGTGACCAAAATCTATTCCCATTTTCTCTACGGTATTCTTACTTATCTTTTGTGGTCAACGCTCCCATGTATATCCCATATCCTCAATGTTTGTTTTAAGAAAATGTTGAGTAATTTGGCAAACGAAATCCGCATATGGTGGGTTGCCAGAAAACTCAATCATGTTTTTAAGAATTATACGGATGAAGTTTGTGGGAATGCGGCTTATGATGGCATAAATGAGGCACATACGGAATATTGGAACTTCAGATTTGTTGGCTCTAGGGTGAATATTTGTAGAAACAATGAGATTTACAATCCTACAGGCTGGTTTGAGATTTATAGCGTAGTAGGTTCCCCTATCTTCATGACAAGTAGTGTTGGATTGAAAAATAGCTCTTTTTATGTCACTAAGGCTAATGGTATGATCATCTTGGGAAAGTTGATTTAGTGGATTTCCGGTGGTGAGATCAAGGGAATCTTGGTATTCATCTATGTCAATTTCTAGCATGTCAAGAATATCCCCTTCGGTAAATTTAAGGCTATGCCCATTGACCATGGTGTAGAAGAATGTGGTTTCATTTTTAGTATGGGATATGAGATTGGCATAAAATTCGTTGACTACCTTAGTGGAATAGAAAGGGAAAGAGGGATTGATGAAGTCCTTCAATTTTTGCACTTCAAAGAGATCCTCCAGATCGACTATGTTGATGAAGTCCATGACTTCGACTGGTCGTCGTGGAAGAGGGGCTTTGGAGGAAAGCCGTAGATATCGATCACCAGCATCTCCATCGACGAAGGCGATGTCGTTGATGATCGTCAGTGGCGGAGTGGCTTCCCGAGCTTCCCGTCCTTTCCTGCCGGCGACTTTCTTCTTCCCACGGGCAGCTGATGATGAGGCCATTTGTGTTACTTGAGTGTGGAGAAGAAGCAAGGAAGGTTTGAGAATGAGGATGCTGAAGAGTTGCACAAAAATGCACTAGAGAGGGACAATGGAAGCAAGAGTATGCAAGTGTGAGTAAGTGTCCCGTTTTTGCTCCCTTTTATAACATTCCAGCGACCAGGTCGGTCGACGATTCGTCGACTGAGCGTCCGCAACGGTCGTGTTGCAGACGCGCTACTCGGCTCCCCAACGGTCAAATAACGGTCATAAACGGTCATAACGGTCGGTTTACAACGGTCGTATCCAACGGCTATTTCTCGGTCGAACAATTGTCGACCGACATTGTCTCGGTCGAACATTTGTCGACTGAACGTGTGTCTGATACTAAATCTATATAGATTCTGTCGGTCGAGAGAGAGGGACTGACCGAGAGATTTTCGGTCGAAGTATTCGTCGACCGAGAGACTTACTGAGTACGATTTTGAGGCTGATTTTTAAGACTATTTTTGTAGAGCCCACATATATAGATGTGTTTATTATTGACAGTATTGGGACAAGTTGTGATCATAGATTAATTTCTTTTAATCATAAAAGGATATCCAAAATAGTTATTATGTCAAACTTATTTTAGGTCGAATTTGACTACGACCATAGCGCCCCTTAGTCAAGTTTTATTTTGACCAAGAGGCAAATTTTGCAAATTTTTCAGATTGAATATACTGAGTATAATATTTGCATAAAATTTAATTTAAATATCAAGTTGAAGCATACTACTTAATTGGAGGCACAATTAATTATTTCAAAGATACTGAGTTAGAGATTTTGTTGCAAGCAATAACATATAACTAATAAATTATTTTGCTTGCTTATATATTTTCATGGATCCATGCATACAAATTTCTATGCGCACCCAATGATGAAAGCATGGTATAACAGCATACAATGATAATTCCATTTTATAATTAGTATATGAATAGACCAGAAAATACTTTTACAAAAAAAATCATATGAAAATAGGAATTTTCTTTTCATTTGACTTAGACTTTAAATCATCTAGGGAACAAACTAATATTAATTTCATTTACATTTGTAATTATGTAGAGTTGAGATAGACATAGAAATATGCAACTAATTTCTTTGGTCATATCTCAACTTGATTTTGTTCATTTAGTTTGGAGGTTTTGGAACCCAAACTAACTCTATATCTTTTCTCTTATAAGGACATGAAAATGAATAGTGACCAAGGCGCAAACAGTAATGACAACATATTGAGTCAACTTCATATCTTTTTCTATGGTTATGTCCTATGTTGTCATTGGGTGAGGATGTCCTTTTAGGTACATATATATATTGGGTTTGTGACTTTCTCTGACTAGGTTGTTGATGAGATTTTCCTTTAGGCTTGTAACCTAGTCCCCTTCTCCCAATTTGTTGATAGGGATTATCTAGAATTTGATCAAGAATGCCATGGTTATTCAAACTACGAACTTGTTGTTGTAGCTTGGCAATCTCATCCATTCTTTTCTTAATGTCTATTTTTGCTTGGTCTAGATTGGATGACAATAAATTTCTTTCTTTAACAATAGTGTCATAATCTATATGGGTGCACAATAATGGTTGTTTTTGAAGATCGTTTACTTGAGTCTGTAAGTTTGAATTTTCAACAGAAAGGAGCTTGCAATCGGCTTCCATAGATTTTAACTTAAGATCAGAAAATTTATTTCCCTCTTTAAGATCCTCATTTTCAGATGCAAGAGCAAGAAGTTTAACATTTAGATCATCATTTTCCTTATTTGATTTCTTTAATTTCTTTTTGCACTCAACATATTTATTATGTGTTTCTTCAATAATAGCAACTAGTTCTTCTTTAGATAAATCAAAAAGACTTACCTCTTCTTCTTCTTCACTAGTTGTAGCAATAAGGCATTCTTTGTGCTTATCCTCTTCCTTTGATCTCCATGGGCATCCGGTTGTTTTGTGGCTTGTTCCTAAACACCAATTGCAGCATGTAGTGGTTTCGTCCAAGCACTTTTCACCATTTCCCTCCATTCTTCAAGACCTGGTTAGGGTTCCTTGAAGCCTGCTCTGATACCAATTGAAAACTACTAGAGGGGGGGTGAATAGAGTTTTATAAATAATTTAACAATTATTGAACTCAAACAACCACAATGAAGATATTGGACAAGGAGACACAGGGTTTAGAGTGGTTCCAACTATAGCAAATACTATAGTTGTCAATCCACTACCCGGTTGCTTACCCAACCGGGATTTGAAAAGAAATTTATTTTATTACCTTGCAAGGACTTTTACATAAAATACAATTTCTTTTCCCAAACCCTTCAAGTAGCCTTCACCAAGAAGTAATCGCCCAACCTTGAAGCAGCCTTCCCTTGAAGTAGATGCACCAACTCCCGTTGCACCAGCCTTCTGAAGTAGCTTCCCTTGCGATAGCCTTCTTGAAGTAGCTTGAAGTCCCCTTCTCCACCTGAGAAGTCAATCCTCTCCAATCCACAGCCTCCAATCCTAGGAGTAGCAAGGAGAGTACAAATAATAAAAAGGAACAAGAAAGGAAAAGGAAATTACAACTTATCCTTTAAACCCAAGGCTTGATATGCCTAGATCAAGCGTATAGATCTCCTAGCCAAGTGTGTGAACTTGTGATTGCTGTGGGTAGGAGAATCTATCCTATAGGACACGAGATTGAGCTAAGGAGAATGTAGACTAATGATCACAGTGCTCAAATTACTTGCAACAGATTGCTCAAGTATGCTCAAGTGTATTCTCAAGTGTAACAAGTGAATTCTAGTGTCCTATGGCTTGTCCTATTTATAGGAATGGCCTAAGTATGCTTAAGGACGTTCTAGACAACTTCTAGGGGTTTCTAAGTGCTTAACTAGCCGTTAGGTACAAAGTTGTTGCTTTAACAACGGCTAATTAATTTATTCTGCAGTTGCTGTCAGAGACCATCTCGGTCGACAGATGGTCGACCGAGACACCTACTCGGTCGAACTTTTGTCGACCGACAGGCTCTCTGGAACAAGTGATTTGCAACGTCTTTCTTCAACTACCAACTAACTTGTCTGTTGTGTCTAATGGTTACTTTGGATCTTTCTCGGTCGAGAAGATTGTCGACCGAGAGTGTCTCGGTCGAGGAGTTTGTCGACCGAGAATGATCCTGTTTCAAGATTTCAATTTAGGCATTAATTATATGTGAGAGTGTGCATAAATGATCCTATTTAAATGGGATGACATGTCTAACTATGGTGTTTGGCTAGGGAAAATCTAACGCTTGATTTACATGCAATTCTAAGTACTTGTACATTATATATTTGTACAAGTTTTTACAATAATGATTACATTGCATGAAAATATAAACATTTTAGCTTGTGGATTTTCCCTAGTTGCTTTGTCATCCATCTTAGTCCTGCACACTCAAGTAGCTCGTTAGATTAATAAGAATGAAATGTTTGTCATCATCGAAATAAAGGGATTTATCATAATATCCAATTTATCCAACAAGAGCACGAGTGAACCACATGTCTAACTTGTCAATATAGAAAAATAAAACAACAGCCCATATAGAAATTAAGCGCTCTTTGAATTTTGTAATACATTAATATAAATACTCAAACACTCCCCCAGAAAAAAGATAGCCCAAAATAGCAAACAAGTCTTCTCCTATCAAGAAGATAAACTTAATAAAGGAGTAATAATATCATAGTGGACTCCCCCTAAAATTGATAATCATTGACTAGTGGGAGAAAGCATATATAAATTTTCTAAATTTTAATAAGAATCTGGAGCACAATAAATGGTGATATTTGTAGAAATCATGGGTCATCATTGTCACTGAAGTAGTTCCACATAAGCGCCAACTCTGTAATCATGCATGGTAGTTGGGATAATAGAAGTTCTTAGGAATATTAGGATATAGAAGGTTGACAAACATGTTTGAGACACGTTTCTAAAAGAAAGATCCACTATAGAAGGTGGAAAAAAAACATTGATGGATATGTGATAACTAACAACATGTACACATTAGTGATCTTCTTTTATATCTATATCTCCCCCTCACCAACTACAAAGAACAAGAGAACGGTTAATGGTAAGCGAGATGTTCATAAATCGACCGTAGTATTGTTGCGGAGTGCAGCCCTGAGTATATATATACACTAATGTGTGAGTCATCATTGTCCCAACTTCCACACACACACACACACACACATATATATATACTAGGAAATGCACACATTCACATGAATGTGTCTTATTATAGTGCAAAATTTTAATTTGATAATTCTAACAAAATTAATATGCATAGTTTGCAACTGTTGTATAAGATCAAAAGTAGTACTATAATACATTTTTTACTTGTATTTGTTTCAACTCTAAGTCCATCTAATGACAAAATAAAATTTGCTAATAGACAAGAGATAATTTTACCATTATAAATTAAATATAAATTTTTTAAGTATTTTGTGATTGTAATGTGAAAAAAGTACAACACGCGTTTAGATTTGTAACTCTGTTTTTTTATAAAAGTTACATTTAAATATATTAGATTTACTAACAAAGAAAATTAATTTTGACAACATATACTTTTTTTAAATAAATGTCACATGCTTAACCATCTAATGCATTCAAAGTTATTGAAATGGTTGTGTGTGTATTATTGTTAATGTGAAGTTATATTGTGATTTCCCACATTAATAAAACTCTTTTTTAAAATATATTATTTCGTTATATGAGAGAGATCTTTGAAATGAGTTTTGACCTAGGTTGACAATCAATCAAACTCTATGTTGCTATCTATGCTTTGAGAAGCTCATGCCATTCCTTGTAGGAGGTAACACAATGAGATGTCTTGACAATATGAGAGGTCATGCCTAGTTTGTAAGTCACGCACTTCGTCTTTTAGAAGATTATAGACTTAAATAATGTCGATTTACCTCATAGCCTTCCACCATCATTTGCTTTAGGGAGCAATGTTAGCATCAATGGAGAAAAAAGGCACCGCAATAGCAATGAAAAATGTGACTGAGGGTATGATAGCATGGGACATTGAGCAACATCTACAAGGATGGGAAATGGTTTTTCATGGAGACAAATTATTAAATGGAAAGTGGTTATCTAATCTATAGTAAAGTTCCATGTGAAATGCACTTGCCATATGGCTCATTATATGTAAATGTAGTAATTTTTAATTGTTTTGTTTTGTTTGAGTGTGGATTAATTCCTTACCTTTATGATAGGTTGTTTTTAAATAAGGATAAATGTGTGGCTTACATTAATATGGTGAAATAACTTTATTATCCATACTACTATAAAAAGAGCGAGTTCATGTTGCGCTCTCCTTGATTTTCTCTCTTCTCACTATTTTTCTCAACTTTTTTTTTATATTTGCTCTATTTTATTTTTACTCTTTCATGATAAGATCAGTTGTCTGCAAATCTCTCAACTTATCTGTGACATTCCGTCCTTCAAACGTGCGTTTCAGAGTCAATAAACAACACGTTTCCAAATTTTCTACAAAATAGTTATAAGAATTACCATTATCCTTTTGGCAAAAACAAATTGGAAGCTTGCATTTTATTAATAATCAAATAATTTACATATTATGTCATTACAATCATCATATGATTATTTTATTTTTCAAATACTTTATATAAAATAAACATGTTCAATGGGGCACATGCATGTGCACGTGTGTGTTAACTAGTTTCAATAAAGGGAAAGACATGGAGTTGGGTTAGTATAAATGAAACATTGTATGTTATATTGATCAAATGGAGTGGGAATGAGGTTATGTTATTAAATCTCACAATGGGCTAAATGTAACTACTTTAAAAAATTGGAAAATGCTCAATTCTACATACAGTTTGAAAATGATAAATGATGCTTGTATACCAAAAATAATATAACACTAATGAAATATTGATATTAGATTTTACAAGTAAAAATCTTAACAAATGACATTCCAAACCGTAATATAATGATAAATGAAATAAAACCATAATTTCAGGCTAATAAACATAAAGGTTGAATGTTATGGTATAATATCAATGAAACAAATTTAGTGTGTTGTTTATAAAAGAGAAAGACATTGGATTGGTAGTGTAAAACAAAATAACGTATGGTTTGTTGGCTCAATGGAATTGGAATGAAGTTATATTTAGAATATGGAAAATGGGGCCAAAAGTAAATAATATTTATTCTTGTCATGCTAATTCCAACATTAATTTGCAAACAAGAAACGATGACTATGTATTAAAAATACGACAACATTTATATAGCATTAATATTAAAATTTAGTAGTACAAAAAACAGTTAATGACATTTCCAACCATAATGACAGTGATGTTTCTAAAATAAAAGAGAAAGATGTGGCATAATATTAATATGATTAAGTTTGTTGTTCGTGGATGAGTAATGGGGGTGGGGTAGTGTAAACAAAACAATGTATATCTTATTCATCAAAAGAAATGGGAAGGAGGTTATGTTATGGAATATAAACAAGATGGACCAAATTTCACATTTTCTTTCTTTCAAATTCTCAAATATACACAAAATTTGCAACAAAAGAACAATTATATTTCATGATAAAGCATTACAATTTTAAAAAAAACTTAATTATGACTTTTAAAACCATCGTATATGGAAAAATTAATAAGCAAGGAGAATGATTTTGGTATAATATTCATATGATGAAGTAAGTGCATATTTCATGAAAGACAAAGAAATGGTGGTTAGTAGTGTAACTACAACATGGTATGTTTTGTTGATCTCATGGAATGACGATGGGGTTATGTAGTGCAATATGGAATATGGGCCTATTAGTAAATAATTTTTGTTTCTTATAATGCTCAATTATACATAAACATGCAGTTGGGAAATTTCTTGCATACGAAAAATGATATATGATTGACGTAGGATTGGAATTATAATCTAGAAAAAATACTTATCTGATAACTTTAGAAATCATAATATAAGGATGTTATTTTATAATAAATGAGAAAGATTGTGGTATAATATTGATATGACGAAGCTACTTTGTTGTTAATGGTAAAGAAAGAAATGGGGACATGGTACTATAAATAAAACATGGTTTGTTTTATTTGTTACATGGCATGAGGAGGGGTTATGTACTACTAATAAAAGCGTTTGAATTTTTATCGAATAAAATTACGACATAGAAAGAGAAATTTGGAAAAAATTAAAAAATTAAATTAAATGCAAAAATTACACAAAGACTACATCAAGAAAAAAATTATTTTACTTATTTGTACAGCCATGTATAAAAATATTGAGATTATGTTTATTGTTTCAATCAACTAAAAAGGTAATAAACCATCCACACATTTGGAAAGCAAAGCACGCCACCCTTGTTCTCATCCACGCTTTGAGATTTAGAAAAAACACCATGACAAACACAAAAAACCAAAGTCCATATGACACTGATCATTTAGCATTGTTACAAGCTACTAAAGGTAACACGTCCCAAAACAGTTGGGTCTGTAAGTTAATGTTGTCACTGTAACTACCGACACTTAATCAGACACCCATGTATAGGCTTTTGAAGGTAATCATTATGTGCATTGCAAAGAGTTCTTAGAAAGGAATTTATGAGATTATCATACTACATAACATTAGGTTCGTTTGACTTTTAGTCTCGATCTAGTGACCACATGTTGTTTGGGAGAATTAAAAAGAACTGTGTGTCATGCACTTCGTGCCATTGTTCCAACTCACATACTTGGAATGGTGGAGTATTAAGAACGTGTAGTTGAAATAAGAAAGTAACATTCAAGAATCTAAATATAATTTGTACCTAATTTTATTCAATGTATGATACACAAATATAACCGGATATAATATGATAGACAAGAACATATATACAACTAATTAAATACATATCAGATTCCAAGGTAGTATGACTTTGTGGCAGAGACCTTATGTCAAGTTGTCACTTTTATACTTAATATTTCAATTTGACGTCTAACAATGAGTGACTTGGCAGTAACATATGTTTCAAAGAATCATACATTGACGGGGAGGTCCAATTACATGTCCTTGTGCATGAATGGAAAGGTGATGTGTTTCAAAGTGTCATTGCTGCTAACATATTAGTGTGTTATGATTTTGAAGAGGCAATACCATTGCCAACATAAAGAATAAGAATAAATATCCGCATATTGATAAGAACATCGTGTAAACCATGGAATATGTTAATATGCTAACAAAACAAAACGATTTTAAGTATTTGTTCACTCACCGGTGCAAGTAACAATGAGGTATTATTTGTAGTAACTTCCCCGGATCGCAGACAGTGGCAGAGGCAGGAATTCGAGGTGGGTGAGGCACCAAGCCAATGGTAAGAGGCAAAAACACAAAGTAGGTGAAACCTCTTCTACCACAATTTTTGCACATGAATATTATGAAAAAAGAAAGGTGGAAAGCATGATGTAATCATGAGAAGCGATGTGGAATGAACGAAAAAGAAAACTAGTGAAAATTGTTGAGGGGAGTGACACCAAAAGTTCATATTTATTTGCAGATGCCACTTGAGAGTAGGGGCTGATGACCCACCTCCGTCATTAATGTACTAAGATAAAATATCAATGGAACCTGAAGTTGTTAAGATCTAAGAATTGAGTCCGTGACAAAACGTTAGAATTACGAAGCTAGAAATCAAGGGAAGTGTAAATAGACCCCGTAACGTAAACTGAATGAGAAATCAAGAATCAAATCTTGCATGTAGGAACCATGGTGCAGCGGCCAGGCCGGTTGGCTTATGCCAGAAAGATCTAGCAAACAGCAACTATACCATGCGGCAATGCTCGGTAACATGTCTGTGTTAAAACTTATGTACATGGTCGTTCTGATCGGATTATTACAAAAAAAAAACCTACCAGCAGATCTTCCTGTCCCTAAAAGTTGGGTGCGGCTGTGCGAGTAAACGAAATAGTTTTGTATTGCTATATTGTTCATTCACATTGTACATGCTTATATAACAGTTTACAGAAGTATACGTTACAGTGTGATAAATGGAACTGTAGATCTGAGAACCGTGGATCTAGGAGTAACTGCATCTACAATTGGAAATCACCCAGACAGTTATCTGATGGACTCAGTCTCCGGTGTGATAGCTGTGAGTGGTTGCGAAGAGTCCGCTGGACTTGGTGCGGCATGTGTAGATAATTCTGGGTTAACAGCGGCCTCCGATATCTGTTCAATCCAGTCACTCCTATCTAACCGAATAATAAGAGTGTGAAGTAAAATGAATCTTGGCATGTACGTTGCCTGAAAGGCAGAAAAAAAATGTGAGTTTGTGACTCTCTGGCCATTGCCGTTACACCTGCAGTAAATATGGTCGGCAAAAATTAGGGCATGCTGACAAATACATTGTGATTTGATCTTCTCGTCTCCATACAGTGACCTGTATATCACCATATAAAATCTACGATTGCAAATCATTAACAAGATATTATTAATTGAAAGATTAGATGTAATACAAAATACATTTGAAAAGAAAACCACCACTCACAGAAGTCCTATCAGATCCAGAAACAGAGACCAGCGGGTGAACGCCGCCTGGTAATGGCACAAGAGGTCACAAAACGTCATGAGCTTCATCTTGGCATGGCACAGGATTTTGAACCCCCTTTTGAAGAGCCCAAAACTGAAGTTGGATTTTAAGTTGACGGTGTGAAGTTGTAGGATGCAGAAAGAGTAGAGGGCGCACATAAAGGCCCTCAAATTTGATACAGCGACTATGCTGGCAAATCGAAGTATCCCGTCAGCTAATGAGATGGTGTGCCTTCACGAATAGCAATACACACCATTTGAAAGGACTGTTGGTCAAGCAACTTCTTCAAAGTCTGTGAGTTGGAAGGGCAGAATAGAGGCTGGTCGATGCGGCTGTGCTAGCACTCGGAGTATCCCATTTGCGTAAATGAGGAACTACACCTCCATAGGCAGCGTGCACATCACTGGAAGGTACTTCCCTTCAGACAACTTCAGAGGTGTGCCATGGAGGGGCAGTAGAAGACGAACACGCCGATGGTTTAGCGTGAGGGGCAGTAGAAGATGAACATGCTGATGGTTTAGCATGCCCACTCAATGATTTTGGCAAAATTTGTGATACCGACTTGCAAGACACACGGGCCGGGATCCATGCATAGAAACCGGTTAGTGTTTACCCTAATAACAAATTCGGAGAGATAGATAGATATTATCACGCGTAAGGAGAGATTCTGAGATAGTAGTGGAGAGAATGCTATATAAGGAAAGGATAATCTGAAATGGCAGTTAAAGAGACGGATGGGACGTGGAGTAAGGAGAAGACGTGGAGATTGGAAGTAACAGGAACGTGGTGGGGGTGGGGGCGTAATGTAGCGAGGTGCGTTCAGTGTTGAGGAAAACAAATTAAAAATGAAAAAAGATTGAAAAATTGTGAGAAGAGAGAAAATTAAGGAGGTTGCAGTATTTTAAATTTGTTGTGATATGATTGGTTCGGGAGTTTTGTTAGTGGAGATAATGGCAAAACTGCAATTAGCTAGAAAGATTCACTCTTTTTATAGTAGTTTATATATATATATATATAGGCTATTTATTTGTTGCCCGGCGGGTAGTATTCCGTAAGTTACCCGTCTCCCGTCTCTCTCGTATTCACAAAGTCCCAGCCGTGGTTCTGGCGGAGCGGCGCAAGGGAAAGATTGGAGTTTGCGGGGACTCCATGCTGTCGGGTAGCAAGTTATCACACAGAATTTAGGGTCGCGATCTGCTTGAGGGCGAATCTGGTTCATGATCTGCGAGGGGATCGATTCTACCGTGGATATTTAACTTTAGTTACCTGTGTCCCGGCTATTCTAAATCCCACAACATTCCGTCTCCAGATGCGCTGGTGAAGAAGCTCCGGTGAGGGATGTGGAGAACAGCCTCATGTCTAACGTCGTCCCAAGTGAAGGCTGAACCGGAAGCTTCTAAGACTGACAGTTTGTTATGCCCATCCTGTGACGACTACAGCGGCGGAGGTTGTAGCTACATTCGCGATCGTCTCTGCCGCCGTCAGCCTGATTCTTCCGGTCGCCCCCCATCTACCGATCATCTTCATCATCCGCGGTCGTCTGCGCCGCCGCCAGGTTGGTACATCCGGTCTTCCTCCCATCTGCCGATCATCTACCCCCTATCAGACGCTTAACGCTATGCATATGTAATTCCGCCTCTGATTCCAACTTCCTTGGCGTATTTCAATCTCCATTTTACATTTCTTCCTCAGAAATACCTACATTCATTTCCTGAGAAATACTTCTGATAACGGTTTCCCCTTTTATCAATCTTGCAGAGCAGGACGATTAAGGTGTTTCCCACTGTCGTTTGTGTATCATGTGACGGTATCGATTTTCACCAAGATGATTCCATCGTTTAGACCTGCTGTTCTGAAGCTCACGCCGCTGAGGAGGAGGGAGTGAGTGTGGTTGGAGAATTCCCTGCTCTATCTGCATATTCAGGAGCAAATTGCTGTTGAGGGAGTGGAGGTGGTCGGAGAATTCACTGTTCTATCTGCATTTGTACGAGCAACAGTTTTTTCAAGCTACATTCAGGTAGATTTTCTATTTCTCTTTGTAAATTCATTCAGTTATACTCATTTTTTTTTATTTTTTTCTTATCATTTCAATATTTATTCATCCCTTTATATTGTGTGGGAAAGAAACCCAATTTTTGTTTCTGCATTGTCATTTTTGCAGTACTAACTGGCATTCATGTTTTTATTTTTTGCGTAGTTACTCTCTTTTTATGATTGGTTACTCTTTTGCCTTACCGAGTTACTCTATTGTTATAATTGGTTACTCTTTTAACTTACCGAGTTACTCTTGTTGTGTTACAGAGTTACGCTTTTGCCTTACCGAGTTACTCTCTTGTTATAATTGGTTACTCTTCTGCCTTACCGAGTTACTCTTGTTGTGTTACAGAGTTATTCTTCTGATTTTCCGAGTTACTCTCTTGTTATAATTGGTTACTCTTTTGTCTTACTGAGTTACTCTTGTTGTGTTACAGATTTACTCTTCTGATTTTCCGAGTTACTCTCTTGTTATAATTGGTTACTCTTTTGACTTACCGAGTTACTCTTGTTGTGTTACAGAGTTACTCTTCTGATCTTCAGAGTCACTCCAACACACTGTCATGGATCCCAGCCTTGATACGGATGTTGCTAATGCAAGTGTCGGCCGTGATGATAATAATCCTCAGTCTTCTCATTCTATTGGTGTTTCTTCTTCGTCCACAGTTGCAGTTCCTAGAGTTGGCCTTCAGTTTGGAAGTCTAGACGAAGGTATATCCTTCTATTCAAGTTATGCTGGAATGAGTGGGCTTAACATCAGGAAAGACGACAATAGATATGAACGGGGAAGTAAGATTCTGGTTGCTAAAGATCTGGTTTGTGATAAGCAGGGTAAGATTGGTCGGTCTAAGAGGTCTAGAGGGCTTCTGAGCCCCGTTTGTGATGAAATGGGTAACTTGCAGGATAAGTTGTCAAAGAAGCATAGGCGTTCTGTGAAGAGGTGTGGTTGTGAAACCATGATACGTTTCTCACTGGACAAGTCCTCATCCATGTGGGTCGTGACTGCATTTGTTGAGGAACACAACCATGAACTTGTTGACGTTGCTCATCTCCGTTACCTCAAGTGTAACTCATCTCTTGATGAAACTCAAAAAGAGATCCTTTCTTCCATGAGCCAAGCTAACATACCTGTTTCGAGACAAATTGCATTAATAGCATCCGAGTCTGGTGGCTATGAAAATATGACATTTACTAGTAGACAAGCTCATGGACACATCAGTAGCAAGAGGAAAGAGTTGGCCAAATACGACGTCGACATGGTTTTAGATCGCTTTTCTAGTTTCAAAGGCATTGATCCGAAATTCTTCTATAGCTACCAAAAAGACACCAATTGTTGCCTTACTCATCTGTTTTGGGCTGATCCCGTCTCTGTTGAAGACTGTGGGCTATTCGGGGATGCGATTGTGTTTGACACCACCTACCGCACCAACAAGTATTCGATGGTTTTTGGAATGTTTGGTGGAGTTGATCACCATCGCAAGACAGTGTTGTTTGCATCTGCTCTGCTGGTCGATGAGAAGTATGACTCATTTGTTTGGGTTTTCAAGCAGTACTTACTTTGTTTTGGCAAAGAGCCGGTTTCCATCATAACCGATCAGGACCCTGCTATGAATGCTGCTATCATCTCTGTTTTTCCCAATTGCAAGCATCGCTTCTGCAGCTGGCACATCCTACAGAAGCTTCCCTCCAAGCTTGGTGGCATTCCTAACAAGGACCAGATCATAAGCTTGTTGAATGATTGTGTCTGGAATGTGGATGATGTCGACATTTTTGAAGAGAGGTGGGATTCTGTAATACAGGAGCATGATTTGTTGTCCATCACCTGGCTTTCTGATATGTATGCAATGCGTTGCGATTGGGTTCCGTGCTATATGCAGTCCTCCTTCTTTGCGGGCATGAGGACGACTCAAAGGAGCGAGAGCCTGAATGCGTTCATTAGGAGCCATGTGAATAGTAGGAAGACTCTATTTGAACTTGTATGTTCGTTGGAGACTGCGTACTCTCATGTGTGAGAGATTGAAAATTTCAAAGATTTTGATGACGAGTACAGTAACCTCCCTTTGTCATCACTGTGGCCCCTAGAGGAGCAGATGAGAGGTATATACACCAAGTCCATATTTAAGATATTCCAGTCCGAGGTTCACCAAAGTATGGTCTATAATGTAAAGCAAGCTTCAGAAGGTGTCTTTGAGGTGTATCGCGTCGGTGGACTTGGAACTCCCCGTATATTGAAGAAAGAGTTATCTAGTGACATTGTTTCCTGCAGTTGCTTCATGTTGGAATTCAAAGGCATCCCTTGCAGGCACATCCTCTCTTATTTGAAGAGCCGTGACTATTGCACTCTTCCCGAGCCTTACATTCTGAAGAGGTGGACGAAAGGGTACAGAGAACACCCTTTGATTTTTGGCAAAGTGTCAGTTAAGCACCCATCCACTGGGAGGACACTTCATCTTGTTTCTGCCTGCAATTCTATTGTCAACATAGCGTTTAGGAACAATGTTGTAGATCTTTGTCATGAAAACTGTTAGCTTTGCAAAAGGAGCTCTTGGATTTGGATCTCCCTGACCCTGGTGCAGGCGCTGGTGCAACCGCTTCTAATACAGCTTCCTCTTCTGCTGTCAAGGTCCATATACCTAGTATTTGCAAAACTAAGGGAAGACCTAGATCGACAGATGTGAGGTTTAAATCTGGAGTAGAGATTGCACAGTCTAAAAGAGAGAGGCAGTGCAAGAATTGCTTAGAGTTTGGGGTCAACCATGATAGCAGGAACTGCCCTATGAAGAAGTAGTCCATTCCTATTATGGACTATGTGTTGTTGTTGTTTGCTATTCAATGATTATCCTTGTTGCTGATCGTGTGGTCTGTTGATGTTGGACGTTTTTTAGTTGAGTTTTTAGTTGATTAGCGTGTGAGTGAGGGATATTCAAACATGTAATGGGTTGTTCTTTTTGTCTGTAGTTTTTGTGAAAGTGATTTTGTAACCATCCATGTATTTTTACTTTTGTGTTTTGTAATGTATTTTATGTGTTGCGTTGAACTCCACCAGATATATGTATACTTTGAATATGCTTCAAAGAATCTATTTTGATCAGTTATTACTCTTTTGCATAATATTTTTTGTTTTATCTTAGTGTGCATTGAATACTCTTTTCTTTTGGAATACATAAATTTTTGGTTTAGTACAATTTTTTTCATGATTTTTGCTACTATGCCATACACTGGTAGAGTTACTTTCTGGTTGCTGGAGTTACTTTTTATATTATCACAGTTACTCTCAATGCGTATCAGAGTTACTCTCAGTGCGTATCAGAGTTACTCTCAGTGCGTATCAGAGTTACTCTGAGTGTTCTCTCAGTTACTCCTTAGTGCTGTCACAATTACTCTCAGTGTTATCATAGTTACTCTCAGTGCGTATCAGAGTTACTCTGAGTGCATATCAGAGTTACTCTTAGTGTTCTCTCAGTTACTCCTTAGTGTTGTCATAGTTACTCTCAGTGTTATCATAGTTACTCTCAATGCGTATCAGAGTTACTCTTAGTGTTCTATCAGTTACTCCTTAGTGCTGTCACAGTTACTCTCAGTGTCCTCGCAGTTACTATTGGTTCTATCAGAGTTACTCTGAGTGCGTATCAGAGTTACTTTTAGTGTTCTTTCAGTTACTCCTTAGTGTTGTCACAGTTACTCTTAGTGTCCTCGCAGTTACTCTCAGTGCGTATCAGAGTTACTCTCAGTGCGTATCAGAGTTACTCTCAGTGCGTATCAGAGTTACTCTCGGTTCTACCAGAGTTACTCTCAGTTCTATCTGAGTTACTCTTAGTGTTTTCTCAGTAACTGTTAGTGCTAATTGAAAGTATATATAATCAGACGAAAACACTACAGCTAAACATTCAATATTACAACATTCAAAGCATAAAACGTTATATAATATACAACCAGATCAAATATAAAGAAGGTCCTTCAACTGAACATAAGATTTCAGAAAAATACAGCCAGATCAGATATAAAGTAGGTCCATTAACTGAACATAAAAATCAAATAGCTCAGGGGGTCGGATCCATCCCTGGCGACACCTACTTGTGAAAGGAACGCTGGACAGACGAAGAAGCAGTGTCTTCTGCAAACTGAATGGGATTTACAGCTGATCCCGGTTCTGCTTGGTATATGTCCCTAACGAAGAGCTGATCTGCAGAGTTCTCCGATCCAGAGTATACTTCATCGCCAGGCATTCTGAAGAGAGGGATAAGCTCAGTTGGTTTTTCTAAGAACTGATCTGTGATCCATGCTGTGATGGTCTGGTGATCAGTTGGCTTGAGGTAGATGATCCAACCTTTGCGAAGACTGAGCTGTGCGATCATCCTTTTCCAGCCCTTAGCAGTTGAAAGTGACCCGTTTTTATTCTGCATAAGGGTTATCTGGAAAGACTGGTTTCCGATTAGGAAGGTGGTTTTTCCTGGTTTGATCTGAAAATGGAGATGGTTCCATTCTATAGTAAGTAGAATGGATTGCACTGTCTTGTCATCAAGGGTGTAGTTGATTGGCTGGATGAATGGCTCCATGGTAGGCTGTGAAGAAATGTTAAAGGGGATCTGAGGAGATGGTCAAAGGGGGTGCTACTGAAAAATTGTACCTTATGAATAAATGTAAAAGGGGATCTGAAGAAATGTAAAAATGTACCTTATGTAAACCGTAACAGTCACAGATGAAGAAGTGGACCTCGAGGGTGTCGTTGAGGATGGAGATGATGTAGATCTGAAAGCCCCCCGCTGTGTTTGAAACTGTAGAAGTTGCTGATGAAGAAGAGATGGAAGGAGATGGTGCCGTTTAGGATGGAGATGTTGCAGATCTGAAAGCCCCCCGCTGTGTTTGAAACTGTAGAAGTTGCTGATGAAGAAGAGATGGAAGGAGATGGTGCCGTGGAGGATGGAGATGTTGCAGATCTGAAAGCCCCCCCCCCCGCTTTGTTTGAAACTGTAGCAGTTGCTGATGAAGAAGAGATGGAAGGAGAGAGTTCCATGGAGGATGGAGATGTTGCAGATCTAAAAGCCCCCCGATGTATTGTTGGTGCTGCAATTATTGATAGCAGTGAGAGTAATGGTCTGTGTTGTTGGTGCTGCAATTATTGACAGCAGTGAGAGTAATGGTCTGTGTTGTTGGTGCTGCAATTATTGACAGCACTGCTCTTTCCTGTTGCGTTGCAAAGATGCCAACAGTACTGTTCTGTTCTGACGACATAGCAGTGCACTATGCTGTGTGTATGTGCATTTACATCGTACAGCAGACTCTTGTACATATCTTTATAGCTCCGTTCTCTCTTTTCTTCACTTTTCTGGTTCATTCTTTAATAAAGAATCGTGTACAACAGACTCCTGAACGCTAGAGTTAATTTTTTGTTTATCAGAGTTACTCATTAGTGCTATCGCAGTTACTCTCAGTGTCCTCGCAGTTACTCTCAGTGCGTATCAGAGTTACTCTTAGTGTTCTCTCAGTTACTCCTTAGTGCTGTCACAGTTACTCTCAGTGTTATCATAGTTACTCTCAGTGCGTATCAGAGTTACTCTCAGTGCGTATCAGAGTTACTCTTAGTGTTCTCTCAGTTACTCCTTAGTGCTGTCACAGTTACTCTCAGTGTTATCATAGTTACTCTCAGTGCGTATCAGAGTTACTCTCAGTGCGTATCAGAGTTACTCTTAGTGTTCTCTCAGTTACTCCTTAGTGCTGTCACAGTTACTCTCAGTGTTATCATAGTTACTCTCGGTGCTATCAGAGTTACTCTGAGTGTTCTTTCAGTACTCATTAGTGCGTATCAGAGTTACTCTGAGTGCGTATCAGAGTTACTCTGAGTGCATATCAGAGTTACTCTTAGTGTTCTCTCAGTTACTTCTTAGTGTTGTCACAGTTACTCTGAGTGTTCTTTCAGTTACTTTCGGTGCTATCAGAGTTACTCTGAGTGTGTATCAGAGTTACTCTTAGTGTTCTCTCAGTTACTCCTCAGTGCTGTCACAGTTACTCTCAGTGTCCTCGCAGTTACTCTCAGTGTCCTCGCAGTTACTCCTTAGTGATGTCACAGTTACTCTCAGTGCGTATCAGAGTTACTCTTAGTGGAGTCTCAATTATTTCTTAGTGTTGTCACAGATACTCTCAGAAGCAGACATATCTCGATAGAGGTATGCTAGCACTGAGAGTAACTATGATATGCAAAACCAAAACAGTCTAACTCAAAGTATATATCTGCATACAAAATCACAACAGATTTACATTCAAGAACACAACATTCAAAGCACAAAACGCTATATATTATAACCAGAAATACTCGTATTTGCAATAAGATGTTCACAGCACACAAGTAATGTATCTCATAGTGGTTACACATCAATATTCCAGAAGCAAACTATTCAAATTTTACATTTCAATTAATAATTCACTCTTTCAGCTTAAATCCAGCCATTTATCTAGGCTTGAAACAGCTTCTTCATCCGTTTTCTTCTCTTCAGCTGGTGCTTCTGTCTTCTCTTCTTCTTGTTGCTTTTGACATTCATCTATTCCTTCCTTGTTCTGCTCAGATGGACCTTCTTTGATGACGTCATTGTTATCTTTTTGATGTGTTTGTACAGGTTGCAACTCCCCCCTCGCCATCATTCTCTGAAAAATATCAGCCCTTATGGCTGGCATGTCGTTGCAGGTGAAGTCCATGGGTTTTCCATTTACCAGGCATTCTAGGTACTTCATGACGAAGATCCCACAGTCAAGTGAGTCTTCTGCCTGTTGTGGACATAGCGGGTACTCCTGTCCCCATTGTGACAGTTGGTCACCTTTTTCTGCCCCCCTGAAGAATTCATGGACAATACCCACCTGCATTAAAAATTGACAACTCTTATTAATCATCTATCAACAAACATTAATCATATCAATCCACTACAAATAGAGTTTCTTTTTATAGATTTCTTACCCATCTAAGGAATTCCCTTTTTGACTTACTATTTCCACTCATTGAGTTATAAGACCGGTGTACTCCTTCGCTGAAACTTGCCTCGTACAAGTGCCAGTGGTTGTCCTTGTTCAATATGGTGAACACCGAGTCCATTGTGTCCCAATCCTTCATCGGGACATTGAATAGTGGAGATAGCATGTCGATCTGCTCCAAGGTTATGTTTTCAACGTCAAACGACAACTTCTACTGCAAATGCAAATTCACATCTATAAGTTTCAGTTTTTTATATGTATTTTTGTATTTTTGATGTAATTTTGTATACCAATTTTGTTCTTCTTGCCGGAGCATATGTGCTCAAGCAGTGCCATGACAGACCTTTCTTTCTCCTTTTACTTGTGGTAGCTTTGAGCATCTGTACAAAGCAGTCCATAACCTGAAAAAATAACCACAAGATTTCTTTGTTTAGAAAAAAAACGACAAGTTCTCGAAGAGTTACAGTACTATTTATTAGTTTCTTACTGGTGATTGTATCATTTGATCTTTGTACAGTAGGGTGGCGAGGTCCTTCCCCGTGCACCAAGTGTCATCACTGAATCTCCATTCTTGTTTTGACCTGTCAATCGTTTGTATAGATGTTATACATATTAGTTTTGGATATTGAATAAGCGATGTTTTATATGTGTACACTTGGCAAAATAACAAATTCTCTTACATTTCTTCTATATTGTCCATGAAGTGGTGGACAATTTCCCTGGATTGTTTTGTTTTGAAATGCTTAAAACCAATAAAGTTTGACAACTTGTGCTGTCAACAACAAAAGAGCACTTCATGTTAGAATCAATATTAGTGTTCTATCAGTTACTCTCAGTGTTATCAGAGTTACTCTCAGTGCTATTTGAGTTACTCTCAGTGTTCTATCAGTTACTCTCGGTGCTATCAGAGTTACTCTCAGTGCTATTTGAGTTACTCTCAGTGTTCTACCAGTTACTCTCGGTGCTATCAGAGTTACTCTCAGTGCGTTCTGAGTTACTCTCAGTGTTCTACCAGTTACTTTCGGTGCTATCAGAGTTACTCTCAGTGTGTTCTGAGTTACTCTCAGTGTTCTACCAGTTACTCTCGGTGCTATCAGAGTTATTCTCAGTGCGTTCTGAGTTACTCTCAGTGTTCTACCAGTTACTCTCGGTGCTATCAGAGTTATTCTCAGTGCGTTCTGAGTTACTCTTAGTGTTACTCTTTATATTACTACAGTTACTCTACTTCTATTACACAATTACTCTACTGTATTTACACAGTTACTCAAGTATTGATATAATTTAAAGGAGATGCAACCTTACCTTTTCCTCCCTCCTCTTCTTCACGTTTTTCTCGATGCTGCCTATGATTTTCTGTTCTATCTTTGACAATTTTTTTTTGGGCTCCTCCTTTTGCCCTTCTTCATCGATTATATTCTTCTGCTTGTCCAAACCTTCAGCTGATTTTTCTTTCTTCTCCTCCTCCTCATCATTTTTCTTCCCATCATTTTCATCTTCTGAGTCATTCTGTTGCACATATCTTCTTTTGAGGCTCAGCCTGCCTCGCTTCATCGGCTTGTCGTCCTTATCCATACCCTCATTATATACTTTGCTCGTCGAAGCAACATCCTTATTGGGTTCTTGAACATTCCCCGACGAGAACCTTTCAGCAGATTGGTCTAATCCACCGACAGGTGACTGTGATTTGTCACCTTCATCTCCGAATTTTCTCATCAGTTTTTTATTCTCCTCTTCCAGCTCGGCTATTCTGTTTTCTAGCCGTTTATTCTCTCTCCGCAGCTCAGCGAATGCTTCAACAGCAATTTTCGTGCATATCTCCTTCTGCATCTTTAGCTCGTCCTCGAGTATTTCTATTCTTCTCGCCAGGTTGGAGTCATCAGCAGGCACTCCTTCTTGGATTACTGGCTTTGTTGGTGCCTTGTCTGGCTTTTGTTTACTTTTCGCCCTTTTATCCGCAAGGTAGTAGGGCATGTCTTTCATTGTTCTTGCAGCTTGCCAGTTATCCCCCTGGTCTATATTTATACCTTCACAAACCTGTCCATAAGAAAATCAAAAATAGTATTTAACAATGCAAACTTTTAGGATTATGTTATATATTAGTTTTTTTAACAAATAATAAATATTCTTACATCCTTAGGGTTCACAGCCCCCAAATCCATCATCTTCTCAACTGGCGCAGCCCACTTCTTTATCCTTGGCTTTGCGTCAAGGAACGTTGGCTTTGCCATGTTTGTCATCTCATATGCCCAACCCTACATTTAAACAGAGTGAAAATTCAATGCATATGTAACTGCCCCTCATAGTCATTATTGTAACAATTTTGTAGATGAAGTTAATTTCGTTCACTTACACATAGGCACATCACACACCCTGTTGTGTAGAGGGTGGTTTTCCCTTTCTCCCCTTTCCTCCTCAGCTGGACATTTTGCTTCAGAATCTTCATATTCCTGAAGATGCTCCCATGCACCAGCTTTGCCCAATTCATCTGCGTCGTTTCAGTAACATCGTCTAGGTAGTGCAGTATGTAGATTGGTGTGCAATAGCTGGTGTCTGGGAGTAGGAATGTTGCCAGCAGGTATAACATCCATGCACGGCACATGTTCTGGTAGTCCGATGGATCGTCGGTATTGGCAAATTGTTGCCAAAGCTTTGCTAAGTTGTCCTTGTGCAGGACATCCTTTTCCCTTAACCTCTTACCGGTGTCCTCTTCATTTCCTTTTTTACATGTTGCGGTGGCAAATTGTTGCCATATTAATTTCACAATCTCAGAATTTTTCCTAGGTATGATGTCCATACCTTTGCTTGGGA